>VZTG01001067.1:0-97825 GCA_013397845.1 Melanocharis versteri
GGGGATCGCCGCGCGCCACTTCTGCCCGGCGGTGCTGAAGGAGCGGAGCCGCCATGGTGAGAACGGGACGGGCCCGGACCGCCGGGCTCCCCGCCCGCCCGGGCAGCCTTCTCTTCCCTTCCCCTCCCCTGCCTTCCCCCTGGGTCACCGCGGGCGGGAAGGCCGCGGCCGGTGGTGCGGGCCCGGGCGGGCGGCAGCACGTTTTGGCGGGGCAGGGCCGGACGTTCCGGGGGCACAAAGGCGGCGGAGGCGGCTCTCGGCGAGCGGCGCGCTGGAGGCTCCCGCCCCCTCCCCCGGCAGCTTCGGCCCCTTCTCAGGGCGCTGCTGGAAGTGCAGCGCTTTCCCGCGAGTCTCGCCCGTCGAGAGAGCCGGCCTTTAATGGCTGATCTGCGCTTTCCATGCTGCTTTCCCTGCTCCTCCCCTCTGCTCGGAGGAGAGAAAGGCGGGAGCTTGCGTTGGTGGGCTCTGGGAATGGCACGCTGAAGCTCAGAGGCCTCCCTATCATCGTGGTTTGTTGCGTTCACCTAACAAATTAAGATCTGAAATAAGTTGTTGCCCTGCGGTGAGAGGACAGCTGCTTGTCGGTTTGCACGAAGTTCCACATCTGCCTGGCCCTTGCTCCGAAGCAGTTGGCTTCGGCCATGATGAGCAGCTACAAGCCCTGTCCCTGTTGGCCAGAGTGAAAGGTGGCCCTTAGACCGCTTCTTCTGCCTGGCAGAGGTAACTGCAGGGCATTTAGGTGTGTGCAGTGTGCTGCTGGCTGGTACTTGCATCACTGCACATCTTACCCTTACAATACGTGTTTATCTTCCACTTTTATTGTTTCGAGGCTTTTTTATTTTTTTGCCTTTTTATTTTTTTTACGCTTTATTGTCAAATACACCACAATTGGTGGAAGCCTCTTTGGGCAGATGCTGCCTAGCTTTTAAGTCCTGCTGGTTTGGCTCTTGGCACTGCCTTAACCAGTTTTACAGGGTTCTGCTTTCAGCAACGGGAGCAATTTCTAAAGCGCTCTCTAGAAGTTCGAAGTGGGCATAATATAAACCATGTGGAGTCTCATTCCATGTCTTCTTTAAAAGCAGACAGTACAGCTGTACTTTTAAGGAAAATGCAAAGAAATCCAATGTATGCTCGTAATAATGAGGGTCCATATTGGGCTTTTCCAGGTAACCTGGTGCTAACGCAGAAAAGTTTATGGATCTTCCCTTGTTTTGGTTTTGTCACCTAGGCACACGGGGCAGGTAATAATCGTTTGAAGAGACTTCCCTCAGGCTTCTGGACTTATTTTTTTGTACCTATGTGGTAGGACAGGACCAGCAATTTTATCAAATCAAACAATTTTTTTCCCCTTTAAAGTAAAATAATGTCAAGTTCCCAAAGAAATGTTTGAAAAGCATTAGTTCTACAATACACGTGATCCAATGGCATTCATTTAAATATTTTTCTGGGCCAATATCCGATAATGGATATTGTATAGTGTCTGAAGTGATAAATGGCTTAAAGTCAGAAGCCCAAATGATTTCTGCTGTGAAGTTCTGGAAGAAGTGGCTTACGTGTCTGGCTCACTGATTTTTCTATAATCAGATTATTTGGATGATTTCAGAATTTATACATTCATTTATCGGGCCTCAGTGACCAGCTAATTAAACTGATAGTAGTACTGGAAAAATTATTTTATGATAATGTTTGGCAGTCATTTGGGCTCCCTGCTAAGACATGCCTGTTCAAGTACAATGCACTTTGGAGCAGCCAGATACCAGCCCCCCTTGGGGAATTCCTTTCAAATCAATCATCCTCTGGCATACATGAAAGTGGATTTAAATGATCTACTCTCCTTTGTATGATTTTTGTCGTTACAGTGTGCAGTTCAGAATCCCCCTTTTTTTCCATTTCTGATTAGGAAAAGTCTTGCTCCTTCTTTTTCTCTGTGTAACGTTTTCTTGAACTTCCCAGAATCTGCTACTACTGTGTTGAGACAGAATTTTAAAAACTGAAAACTGTATTCCAAGGATGGGAACACTGTCAGTTATGGGTTAAGAATTTGTCCTGGTTTTTTTTTTTTTCCTGCAAATCCTAACATTTGCCATTTCTTTTTTCTGTCACTGCGTTTGATGAGCACTGAAGTGGTATCTTCACTGATTTCTGAAGTATGGATCAGGATTTTTCTGTCAGCAGCTGATTAATCTAAGCCAAATAATGTCTTACCCTGCAGTTGCCTCTATGTTGTGTGCTCACCTCATACATTAGCACTGAAAATGTTGGATCCAATTAGCAGCACTGGAAACGGCCATTTGCAGCATGCTTGCAAACTTTCTGTGCTATGCAACCTGTTAATCAGATCACAGATTGTGTACACTTCAAAAATCTTGCTTCTTTGCTCAAATTACTTGCTGCAGCCAAGTGAAAAATGTTACGGAAATAATGGAAGCCACAGAGTGTACAATCATCTAAGTCTTCCCTGCAGAAGAACAAGCTTATGGACTCCAACATTTGGAACAGTTTTCTGTGCTATAATTACTGTTTAAGTAAACTCATTGAAGTGTGAAAAACCAGTACATCTGTTTTGCAGGAAATAATCCTGAATGCTAAGTGCAGATTTATTGTGTCATTTGTGTTCCCTTGAAGTTAAATGGATAACTCAAAATAGTAGCTATTTTTGTTAAAGTCTTTAAGGTGTGACTGACAATGTGGTTAAGTTGGATCCCCTCCTTGCTCTTTAACTGGGGCATTGAAAATTTTACTAACAGCTTGTATTTGGAACAAAATAAGTAAATGCACCAATGCCACAGCTTTTATACATTGACTTTATTGCTTTGCTTGTCTGTCTAAATAGAAACTGTTTCTGTGGTATTTTTTTTCAACACAATAGCTGCTTTACTGGTGATTTTACACATTTTAAAGTTCCATAAGGATTGATAGGACTTGTTGGAAACAAAACTTACTAACACAGCTTATATAAATAGTAAATGCTATTTGGAAAATGTCTGTGTCTTTGATTGCTAGTCTGATATTTTACTATTATGCTTCTTTTTACTCCTTCTTTCATATAAATAATTCAAACAAAAATCATTCAAAGTGTACAAGTAACCTGTATTTTTTTTGTGTTTGTTTTGTTTTTCAGTCTCACACAATTCTACTTGTCCAGCCTACCAAGAGGCCAGAAGGCAGAACATATGCTGATTATGAATCGGTGAATGAGTGCATGGAAGGTGGGTGGATGCAGACGTGGGAGTTAAAAGCTGTTGTTAAAACCCTATTTTTGACATATTCACAAACTTAGTAAGAGAATAAGTTGCTCTTCATGTTTTGCAAAGGTAATTCACAAAAAACCCCTCATGCTTCTAGTTTACTAATGTTCTTGCAAACTAAAAACTAGTTATTATTTGTTTCTAAAACTTCCTTTTTCTGTTAAGTGTCTGGTTTTGATTTAACTAGATGAAACCACATCCAGTTTGGGAGAGGAGACAATATTCTTTCTGGGCCCATGCAGCAGACTTGTTTCAATGCCTTTCATTGCAGGATCAGCACCTAATTCTCACTAACCTTTTCTTAGCGCTGTAAAGGAAAGATTGCTGCTGGAAATAATATATTAAATAAAGGACTGTGTGTAATTGATACATAATTTGCAGATTTTACACATGTGCCAGAGTAAAGATCCTGTGAGACTTTGATACACATAATGAGCATGGAAAGAAGATTGAAATATTAAAGCTGTAGTCCACATTAATCTTGCAGGAAGTTTTGTGAGGCAAACAAAAGTATAATAAAGACCATGTAAATCTCTGTGCTCACTTTAATACTACATTCTTCTCAGATGTGTCTGAATAACTAGTGGGCTAGCTTAAATAAATAAAAGTGCTTTAAATCAATATACAGGCTTGTGCTGTCACTCTTACCTCAGTACCCTGTTTAACTCTTGGATCAAGAACGATCATTCTTATGAGTTCTTTAGTTTCTCAGGTGTTTGTGCAGTAGGAATATATGTTCTAATTGCTGTCTTAAAATCATTAGAAGGAGTTCCAGATGTCCGTTGGAGCTTACTGCATGGAAAATTACATATTTGACAAAACTAAAACTTTTCCCCTAGATGATGCAAACTTTTCTTTTCCATGCATGTTACCTGATTTTATAGCATTATGTTTCAATGCAAATTGCTAGGAACAAAAGAATTTCAACTCTAGAAAATCTGATTGTTTTTGTGGTGGTAATCTCTAAACTTTTATTTGTGGATCAAGAACTGAAAAAGTTTCAGCTAAAACAGTTTTTTAACACTGTGTTGCTAATCTTGTTTCTTTGTAGGAGTCTGTAAAATGTATGAAGAGCATCTGAAGAGAATGAATCCCAACAGTCCATCCATTACATATGATATCAGCCAATTGTTTGACTTCATTGATGACTTGGCAGACCTCAGCTGTCTTGTGTAAGTTCAGTTGTACAAGTTTGTTTCAGTGCCTTAGGAAAGTCAGAAGTCTTCCCTCTAAACTCTTTTATGTGAGTTTACCATAATGCTGTTTTATGTGGTTTTTGCAGTAACTGTAGTGCAGCAGTATTGCAGCTGCCGTAACAAGTGGTCCAATCCAATTAACTGCATAGATACAAGGTATCTCTAAAGAAGGCTTAGAATCTAATGGTTCCACTTGGATTTTACTCACATTGAAGCTCACAGCATTTCAGATACTGAAATCCAACAGTTTATTATAGCTGACTGTTTTATTACTGCTAGAACCTGTTTAAATTTGCCTTTGTGCTGTTGGTCCAGTTCCTCAGGAGGCAGGATGGTTATAGAATTTTTTTCAGCTGAGGGCAGCGCTAGTGGTAGGGTAGAAGGCTACAGAAGTGCATTGCAGCCAAAAGTTTGTTTTGATCAAGATACAGCAAGATAAAAGTTTCTGTAAATGCTGATGAAGTGATTGAGGAACAGATGAGTCCCTAGCTAATTGTTTACTTACTCTTGTGAAAACATCTCCAGTTCTCATTTGTTTGTCAAAGCTGTAGGCAAGCAAAAGTGATCTTGTGTACTTCCCATTCGGACTGCGCTGTGAAATCAAGTGTTAAATTTCGCTGTTCAGAACAAAATTTACCTTAGGTTTAGTACTTTCCATACTATAAATTTCAAGGTGATGTTTTGATATGACATTGATACCAGCTTTGCAGAAATGCTGTAGAAATAAGGATACAAATCTCAAGTAACAATAAGACATAGTATTAGGCTTTTGAATTTCAAAATTGCAGGAAGTTTTTAAGTGAGTGAGATTGTGGTGTAGACATTCCTGCAGCTGCACTGCGGTGGCTGAAATCCCAGTGCAAGTACTTGTGTAGCTGTCCAGTGAACAGACTTCCCCAGTTTAAAACACAAAGTTATTTTAAAAACCTGCGTCAGATTGTTTTCCTTTGTAATCTGGTGTACAGTACAGAATCTGTTACTGGTAATGACTCACTACAAATTCCATTTGCAGAAGTTTTCAGTAGAGCAAGTAAAATGAGCTCACAGTGCTGCAGATTTACCTTGTCCCTGCACATTCTGACGTGTTTGATCTTCAGGTGTCATGGTGCTGGACCGATGCAATTTGAGAAACACAGTTTATCTAACAGACTGAAACTAGCCACTTGGTTTAGGAGGGTAGCAACTGTTTTCTAGGATAATCTTGTGCCTTTCTTAATTAGGCTTCTGAAATCAGTATCGTGCCAAATTCTACTTCAGCTTATAGTTTTCCACCAGATGGCACACATAGCACAAGGTGTATCAGATGTGTCTTGTGTGCACAGAAATTCCTGAAGTACTTGATGTCTGCTCTTGCTGTGTAGCATTATGAAAGGATTTGAGGATGGAGGGTAGAAATCAGTAACTTTTCCTGAAACTAATATTTCTTATATTGCACTAGAACTACTGCTGTATGAACATATACTGAAGCTCTTTGGCCTTGATCCAGTCATGCTGGGGTTTAAACAATAAGACTTTCTTAGAAACAGCATGCTTAGGGTTTTTTCCTTAAGTAAGAACTATAAATTGTTCTGGAGTGAGTTAACTTGGGATTTTTACTCAGCTTCTTACCACTGGCCATCTCACTCTTCTTACCTGATCAGAAATACATATACCAAGATTTAAAGACTGACTGGGATTTTAGTAGTTCTTGAAGCATTCACTGAAAGTATCATCTTCATGAACAAAATACTTCAGCTTTAATGACTGAGGGAGACAGAGGGCAGGAGCCTGCACAGATAACTTCACTCAGTTTGCTTTCATTTTTCAGTCTCATTCTGTTTTAATTCAGCATGCCCTGAGTAAATGAATTCTCTGGCCCTTGCTGGTGAACTGCTTTTATCAACTCTCCTTGAGTAGCAAAAAAAATGCTTCTGTGGGTTCACGTTTTCAGTTAGCTTTTTATGAAGTATCCTTGTTAGATGTAAGCTTGCCCTCAGTGCCAACTGGCAAGAGTCCTTTGTCATCCATCTGTGAGTCTGCCTCAAAATTCAAAAAATTCCAGACAGAAGGTGAACACTTGAAACCTTAAATAAATCCTTGAAGTAATGTTTGACTCATTTAAGACAAATTAGATTGTTTCCTGGTGGAGCTAGGAAACAATCTGCAGGCTGAGCTCTAGAATACTAAGATTCTCTAATTGTTGTCTCCCTTAAGTAATTAAATGCGTGAATTAAAATGTGAACACACTGTGATCCAGTCACTCGGTGCTGCTTGGAGCATCTAGTTTTGTTTCAGGCTCAGACTGATCTGCTGGGCAACTTTTTTAGAGAACAAGATAAATCCATTTGATAAGTGGCAATTCCCACCTACTTCTGATACTGTCTTCTGTACACCACTTTCTGCCTCATACACTTGAGGACAATTAAAGGTTTGTGAAGTTCTTCTGGTAAAGGTACGCAAGAGCAGACTGACATTCCTTCTTGTTTCCTCTGCAGTTACCGTGCTGATACTCAGACGTACCAACCGTACAACAAAGACTGGATAAAGGAGAAGATCTACGTCCTCCTCCGCAGGCAGGCCCAGCAAGCAAGCAAATAATGGGGGCACCATCGCTACATGGGTTTGGGGAGGGTTTGGACAACAGGTGTGTACAGAGTGTAGTAGTGAACGTTTTGTATTATAGTCATCCTGTTGCCATCTTGATAAACTCGCTAGCCAGGACTGATTGTATTTTTAGAGATACAAGGATTTTGTTGGATTTGACTTTTTTTTCAGTGTAAATGGAGAAGAAAGTACATCATCTTCAGCAGAGTTTTGAGTTTTTTTTCCTCCAGTTTGCTAATGGTCCTACCTTATTTGAACCCCTGGGGCTGTTCACATTGTACTTCACCACATTTGCTGTATGTGCCCCTCTGTGGGTTTTTAACATTCAGTTATGTCCTTGAGATGTCTTAATGGGAAATAAAAAACTACCCTTTAGTTAAATTTGAGTGCTCAATTTTGTGATTCCTGCCAAAAAACACAAATCTTTTTGCCCTGTTATCCAAAGGATAGGGCTTGAAAGGTCATGTGGAGTGGACCAACAGTTGTTTCCTGTATTACAGAACAGCTCAAATTCTGGCTCAGTCTTGGTACTGTTTTCCTTGGGCATCTTTGGGAAACACAGCAACCTTCTTGCACTCCACAGCTGATCTCTCTACGAGGCATTTGTATTCAGGTGTGTCTGCTCTGGGGTTGGTGATGGGTAAGAGCAGGCTCAATGTATCACATCACAGGCCCTGTGAATTAGTCTGCTTACAACTTTCCCCCAAAAAAGGAATAGGCAAAGCAGATTGTTCTGATGGAAATGTGCCCCAAACTTCATTTTCTCTGTACAAAAGATAAAGACTTAACTGTTGGCACACACTGTAAATTATATCTGCCCCCATCTGTCTTGAATGCTGATGTTTTTGTCATTTTGCTGTACTGAAAAGGTTTGGGTTGGAGGACACATCAGACTAAAAAATCGAGCAGGTAGAAAAGAAAGGATGGTTTGGTACTCTGTGCCTTTAGAGTTTGCCTACTATTGGAACAGACTGTACAGATACACTCAACCAAGAGCAGATCTGGGATTGCCAGAGGAATGCAATCTTTTCCTAATACACATCAATAGTTTCTGATGGACCTCACAGCAAACGCACTGGCTGAAAAGAATCTGAGGTAAAGTAACTGTCTATAGTAAAGCTTTAATGAAAATAGCTGCTTTACTTAAGTGAAAAGTAATAGCTGCTGAAGACTTGGAATCAAATTACTGAAGTGATATAAATTCTTAGAAAGAAACTGGGTGAGGGTGTTAAACTTCTTCTCAGCACAAACACAGGTTGGAGATTAGACCTACTAGCTCTAGAATTATAATGACCAGGAATAAATTCGATCTGCTAACATCAAAACATGCTTCCTTTATAATGAACAGTGATTTCCAAAACATAGTAGGTCAAAAGTATATTAATCCACTTCAGATTAATTAAATCTGAAAATACTTTGGCATGTAAGTTTTATTTCCAGCTTGACACAGTAAGTAATACTTAGAAAATTCACTATTACCCCTATAATAACATTCAGGTTTAAGACAAGCAATGTTATTTAAACAGCTTTTATAGTTTATCCTCCTGAATAGCACATACTAAAATAACCTCAAACATCTTAACTTCATTTTTTTTTAAATTCCAATATTCTCATGGATGCAATTTTGCAGTCTTTAAATGAAGCCAAATAAAGATTTACCTCATTCTGTGCACTTGTTTTCAATTTAAGGAAAACCAGCAACATGGTCTCTTTCCTTACTGTGAAAAGCACAAAGGAGTATGCTGAATCTCTAGTTAATCAGGCATTGGAACACAGCACAGCTCTTCCTTCAAAAGTACCTTAAGTTTGGTCTGATTAAAAGAAAATCTTCCTCTTCCTTGATTTTGGCTCTACTATAATAACTGTGTAAACTCAGACCAGTAAAAAAGTATAAAATACAAATTTCTTACGTTAGAGCAGAAAATAGCAAGAAGGTACTTTAAAGGAGGTAGTAATTAACCTTTCTCCTTTTTGAAAGGGACTTTGTGAAGGTATGTTTTTTAGTGTTTTGGAAAGTAGAGGGTTTGCAAGCTTTAACTTAAAGGTTAGTTCACTTTTTTTTTTAAACATACAAACTGCTGTGGTCATTTCATTAATTGAAGTTTTCACAGAACTGGAAAATGCAAGTAAATGTTCCTTTCATACCTCTGGAGCTAATTTGGCCTTTTGCTGATAGAGAAGTGTGGTCTGTAGGCCACTTTAGGAGAAGGGACTTGGGCATCATCTCTTTTCCTTCATTTCACCCAGCTACAAGTCTTTTTTTTCTTTGTCTGAAATAAGCTACTAGTTAAAACTTCAGTGCATAGTTCTTGAGCTGCTGTTTTCCATAGTCCTTCAGTGCATTTTACTTGATTAACTATTCACAAAACAACAGGTTTGTTGCATAGCTGAGCAGCTGATCAAATACACTGAAAGGAAGAAAGAATGCTACAGTATCTATGTGATGTGCAACAAGCTGGAAAGAAGAATCTGGAAAGCTGTCTCCCACTAACAGCTGCCTTCAGAAATTTAGTGAAGAGGGCACTTGGAAACTTATTACATGCTAGAAGACTGGCACTCTAGTGACTCTAGTCTGTTCTAGCAGACCATGAAAAGCGACTCTTCACTTTGCTTCTTTGCTCCTACTGAGTAAAGGATTACAGCTGGGCATGTAGTATCTTCTGCACTTGCACGTGTCCTCAGAGGCATCAGCACTTTGATAGTGAGATACTGATAATTGCCCAAGTTCGGCTACTATAAAAGTGAGGTTCAGTTGTAGCATTTTGCAAGTAAAGCCATAAAAAAATGGCATGATTACAGAAAGTGTGTCAAAAAAGAATGTCATCCCATGCATGTTTTGCCTGCAGCAAATTGTCTGGTGCTTCTTGCATAAGGATAGGTACAAGTAACTGTGCTGGTCATGCCTGCTACAGTGTGGGAGTAAATGATAAAGGAAATTATATTGGCTACTTCTCCTGCAGGAGAGTGGTACAGTATTTTAGAACAGGGATTAAGAATGGAATCCAGAAACCTGGTATTTCAGAGTGTGTGGAAATACTTAATTTTTTTAAAAGCAAGTCCATTAAGGAAGCCTAGCCTCAGACGAACGAGCTGTATGAGCTGTTTGCCAGGATTGCAGAGGAATTGAGGTGCTTGCCTGACTTCTGCTTGCCTTGTGGAGCCTTGAGCCATGCTGCTTCTTTGATAATCACAGACTCAGGAAGTCCTCCCACAGTTTCTGGACTGCCTGCCATGGACTTCAAGTTGAGGCATGACCAGACTGGTACAACTCATTTCTTGGCAGGGCTATTCACTAAGTAAATAGTAGGATGAAGTTATGTGAGGTGGCTGAGCTGATGTTGCAGTTCCCTGCTGTTAAAAGGCATATGCTACTTCACACTATGTACAAAAGGGATACTGGGTGTTGTGGGGAAGGGGAGAACAGGACTGCTGGTCAGCACAAACAAGCAGAGCAGCTGGTCACTAAAAAAAAACCAAAATCTGATATTTTGAGAACAAGGACAAGCACAGTAGATCAATTGGTGTATATATAAAGCACCCCATTTATCTACCATTGCAAGGTCCTGCCAGTCAGTAATGCCCTGGGTCAGGGAGTAATCCCACTAAGATTAGAATGTGAGTTGTTTGACACCACAATAATAACAGAATCACTCTTACAGGAATCCCACTCTGCAGCCTCCTTCAGTGTGCTGAAGGAGAATTGCGAAAAGCAAAATTGAGTTTGCATTCCTACTCTGAGGGTGAAATAAGCTAGGCAGTTAAAATACTTGTCTACTATTAATTCCATCATCACGTTCTTTTAAAAGAGACTGAAATCTTGACATCCATCACAATGCATTATAAGCACAGCAGGAAAGCAGCATCATTGCTAGATCAGTCTGTTCTTGTGCTTATCTCCACTGTCACCCTACAGTGGAGGAAAAACGTAGTAGTCAAGACCACCTTCTTATCTTCCTTAGTAACTAATAAACCTGTTTACAGCAAGAGGAGCCTTGACTACCCACAGCATTTTTAAGGTTGAAAGAACTACTAGATTTTTCACTTACATTTGAAAAGGATAAGTTGCAAAGTTGCAGGTTGGGTTCTCATTACCATACACCAAGAAATTTGTGCTGGTTCATGATGCACTGAAAGCAAGCATGCTTCTTAGGATGACTTACTCTCAGAGGAAAGAGGGGAAAGCTCCCATCTTCTTTAGAATATATAAACAGCTATGTACATTTGCAATCCCCCTTAAGTAAGGGTCGATTGTACTGGAACTCAGCTACACTGAAAACTCAATCTATCAAAAAAGCTAATAAACAGAAAAATTAAGGGTAGCTGGGTTACAAGTGCAAAATAATTAAAACCCCCTGTTTTTTCAATAGGTATGAAACTGGTGTTTTCTAGACCCTGGTGAGCATCGAAACAAATTGTTTTACCATTATCATAGGCTGAGGGGGGCAGGGAGTTCAAGTTAGCAATTCTCCAGCAGGAGATGGGCTGTGTGTGATGCTAGAGATTCTCAGCCTTACTGAGCATCTGAGCCACTCACATTAGGTAACCACTTGCCTTTGAAGTCTGAAAGTGTTGACTTCAAGGTAAAATGATAAATAATTTGTAGTAGCTATACGTAATTGGCAAGAGTACATCTGTTAAAATAGAAAACTACTTTGCACCTCTGTCATACTGGTTAATTCCCTCAGGTTTTCTACACTGAGTGTATTGTCTGCGATAATGTTACTCAGTGTTGCCCAAATACAAGGTACCATTGATGGAGACAGCAGGGGAGTGAATCTGCCACTGAAACTCACTGAATGGAGATGCTCAGCTTTGCACAGTACAAGGCAGCTCTCTATTATCACCCATTAATACACGCTTCTTCCTCACCATGTCTGAAAAGGACTAAAGTAAAACCTGTCTTGATTTGTTACAGGAAAACATTAGATTCTAGGAATTAGTTTTCTCATTACTGTAATCTGAACTATGCCTGTAGGAACAGTTTATCTGGATGAAGTTTGGGCATAGCTCCAATTCATAGGTTTTATATTCAAGCTCTTTGTGCTGAGTTTGCAAAGACACACAAGTAAAACTCGCATGCTGCATATGCCTGTGCAGTGCCATTCCAGGTGAGCATTAGCAAGGGTTTTGTTACCAGTTTTGTACACACCCGAGTCATCTGCTGCTGCACCCCCTGCAGTGTCTCCACAGTCCCCAACCAAGGCTGTTACTATGGGCTGTTGTGTGTACCAGTGACATACACACATCTTCTGGAACTCTGTAGCTGCTGCCTGCCTTGTGTTTGTGCCGGGTAAGTCAACAAGACCCACAGAAGTGAAAAATTTGGCAGTGTACTTCAAGGCTGTTGTGTCTGGGCTCTACCAGTGACTAGATCTGACACTTGTATTGCCCAGATCTCTAATGCACTGGTGCTTCCATCTAGCATATTTAATTCCTGCTTCTGCATCACTTCATTAACCATGCAGGAAACAGGCTCCCAAATTTAAATTATCTTCTTAGTTACCATGGGCACTGGGCTACACACACACACAACACAAACCTGCTGCCCTGAGAGGATGGGGAACACAGCACTGATCTGGTTAAACCCATTAGACCCACTCTGAGCAGGATTTGACTAGATGGCTTCTGGACATCTCTTCCAACCTAAATTATCCATCATTCTATTGGAGTGTCACTATGAGAAAATCCCATGTCATGAAAAATGGGAAATCTGAGTCCCTGCTCCGACCAGTTTCATACAGCTGCTCGAACTCAGTATTCCCCAGGCCACTGAGGACAGTGCTGAAAACGGCAGGCAATCAAGTATCCATGAGTGGATTTGGGTGACACAAGAGCAGCATTTACCAGGCTACGGAAAGTGCAACTGCTCCCCAGTGATAAAGACAGGGTGCAGAACAGTCAAATTTGATTTTGTTCTCATATTCTCTTTGTATGAATGAAGGTTCACACGGGACACTGAGAATAATGCCTTGTCACAGAGGTTTAGTCCATACTTGCCACCTAGATGCAACCCTCCATACTCCCCACACCTTTCCAGCCCCTCAACAAGTTGAAAAAAAAAAAAAGACACCTCAGAAATCTGTGCTGTAGTGTTAGGGGAAGCTCAGAGACATTGCAAAATGCCAGAGGAAGGTAAGAAATGTACTTGCAAGGGAAAGAGGAAAGTCAGTGCTGCTAGGACTAAACATAAACCTTGTTTCACATTTCTTTTTTAACTATGTCTATTTTCAGGTTCAAGAAGGAAATGAGGGGCAGGGGGAATTTCTTTATCTCTCAATACATTAACTTGGTCTCTGAGGGAATTCTTAGCCTGTACATCTATTCCACTGGAAAGCAGTAGAAGCACTAACCAGAATGTAGCGAGCAGTCAGTGTTCAAATCTTCTCTTCAAAGTGCATTTCTCAAATCCAGAATTGTTTCTTCTCCAACCTCACGGTCTCTAGAAATTTAGCCAGTGCCAAACCGGTGCTGCTTTCCTTGTCTGGCTTGCAATGGTCTTCTAGAACACGTTTCTCAGCTCATTAGTATCCTTCTAAATTCTGGGTCAAGTGAGTTTAATTTCAATTTCTATCCACTTCATGTTTGTCTCCTACTAATCCTAGCAGTTTTCTGCATGTTTTCCTGTCTTTGAACCTCGTTTGATGAAATAACTGCACCTGCAGCTCTAAATGAAGATTACCAGTCTTTCATACTGTGGTAGTGATACTGCCTTAGTCGTAACCAGGAACGAATCGTTCAATGCCCCCTAAAATTCCATGTTTTGTTTTTGTATTTACAACACAATTGTTCAGTGATCACTCAGTGCACCCTCTATTCCTTGATTCTATCACCTCCAAGTAAAAGCACTCATTATTCATACAAAATTAAATAACTTCAACTAGAAATCTTGAGAAAGAAACACATGAGAATAACCAAGTATTTGATCTTAATGAGGACACTCACCTCAGATATTCCAGGGAACTCAAAGCTTGTCTGAAATAAGCAGAGTAGGAGCTACATTTAACTGTGTTGCTCTGTTCCTTGGCAGAAAGGCACCCAAATCAGGTCAGCCATAGCTCCAGGAGGTATTTCCCTTCTGAAAAGTCCAAGGAAAAACAGGCACCACCCTCCATCTTATAATTAATGGACTAAACGTTTTGATAGCACGTTGCATAACCTAGGCGGCTCTCTGCTCAGAGCGCTGGCTTCCCTGTCTGTCTCACTCCTCAGACCTCCTTCTCCTCAGGTACAGGACACCTAGGCAGCTCGCTTAGAGCCCCACGTGCCTCTCACGAGGGAATGGCAGCCAGGAGAATTTTTATCAGCCTCCACCTGCCCCCAAAGACACCTCAAACAACACATTTTAAGCTCCACAAATCTGACTTCTCTGTTTAAACTATTTCTATAGAAAATTCATTACTACCTCCAGGCATGCTGTCTTTAGAAGTTAGACATCACTCCAACCCACTCGCAGGGAGAATAGAGATCCAGCCTTAATGCACTTGACACATAATTCAGATTGAAAAAATTACCTGTGTGTCTTGCCCAGAGTCTCCTTTGGCTCCTGGAGGAATGTAAAAGTCAGGTCTCAGCCTAATGGCAGCTGAGCAGCTTGATGATGAGCACTTCGGTGCAAGGCCCCCTTTTCCCTCCTCACACACCCATAGACCTAACTGATAATCTCCTGCTCTACCTTTGTCAAAAACCTGATACCCAGCCTAACTAGCAATAAGTAGTGCTAATTAGTTAATGCAGAGGATCCTCACAGAATGGAAACACCCTTTTCCTATTTACTTAGCTAAACCTTATAAAGAGAAATGCATGACGGCTGTTAAATGCAAGGATGACAGCCCTGGCCCAGGGTATCAGTGCATCAGAAGTAACTGAGGACCCGGAGAGTGTTTCGGGAGAGAAGCACCACGCAATCCCCCTGTTCTTACATTTTTCCCTGGACACTTAGTGTAGGTCATTCACAGAAACAGGCTAATGGGCTTTGTGGCACTTGTACCTGATCGGACACACTCTGATCAGATACACTCAGAGACACACAGAGGAACTCTGCTGTTGGGGGGTTTTGTTGGATTTTGTTGTTTACTCAGCAGAAATCTTCCACAGATATTTTGCAAGGAAGACAAAAGGGTTTATGCAGACCTAAGGCAGAAAGGTTTTTTCCATGTACTTTCCACATATTTTCCTCATTGTTTCCACAAGTTTCATGTTTTGGGCATGGTGTCCTGACAGTGAGAGAACTGGAGACGATGTAACTCTAGCTGATATAGTTACTGTTTAGGAGCTGTTTACTCGGGGGCTTCATAAAAACTCAAGAAAATACTTGCCCCAGAAGGCAAGTGGTGCAATAATCAGTTGAAATATGTACTTCATGGCACTGGGTGGTTTTTAAAGCGACCCTTAACATGGCAGATAACTTTTTTTTGTAAACTTAAATGCAATTAATAATACTGATTTAGCCACATCCACATTTCTTTGAAGTCTAATGCTTCAGCACTCTTGCAATTACTTCTCCAGATGAGTTCTAGGGGCCTTGGCAATTGCTTGCTGCTGCTATTTTGATCCTATGCCCTAGGAGTACAAACTCAGTTATAGAAACTCCATCTGAGCCCATTTAATGAACTACATGAATCAGAGACCTGCAATAAAGCCCAATTAGAAACAAGTGCACAGGGAATATTGATCTCCTTAAAACCTTTTACAGCTTTCAGGATCTGCCTGGTCACTCATCACTGCAGCAAGCACTGGGCCTTTCCTGCTAGTTCCCTTTCGCTCACTTGCTAGAATTATGCTCAGATTAAGATGTGATTGAACAGATCAGCTGGTGAGAACCCTGGGGTATGAGGAAGAGCCCCCAAATAACCCTTCTCACACATGCTCACAGTCCTCTGGGTCAGGTTTTATTACTAATTCAGAGGGAATTTCTACAGCAGTGCCTGCTTTTCCTCTGAGCAACACCAAAAAAACCCCTCTGAGATTTTACCATCCTTTTTTAAACTAATGAATGTGGTGTCTGGAGGCTCTGGGTTCACAGAGGTCACAGCTGACAGCATTACCATGCACAGCACACCCATGAAAGGGTCCTGTGAACTCCCCTCACTCGAGACCTTCAGCCTTGTTTGCAGTATATTACAGGATAAGAACCCCTGTGGTAACGAAGCACAAATGAGACATTTGAATAAGAAGTTTAAGAAGTGTGCATTAAGGGGGATTTGTGGCATCCTAGCCAAAACACCACTCAAAGTCAGATGATTTCAGACTCTCTTCCAGAGCGCACCCCAGATGATGTATGGTGTCCAGAAGCCCATATCCAAAGGGTGCAGGTGGGATCTGAATCGTTTGGACCGCCAGATTTTTGGAATTATAAAAGTCTCTGTTCAGTTGTTGTACAAAGCTGGATACACCTCAGATATGCACATTCCAGTCTTCACAATTCAGGATCCACTTCAACACCCACACAGAAGCACTCTAGTCTCAGCTGTGTTCAGACCACCTGCGTGAGTTAAGTGCTAAGGGAACTCACAAACAAAGTGTTCCTCCATTTTGCTTGATTTGATAAGCCTTCTCCAAACACAGCCATTGCAAGTAAGTAGAAAGACAAGAGTCACAGCTTTCTCTATTCCACCAAGCTGTATAGGCTTCTCTGGGGCTGGCAAGAGGGATTAGAAGACAAAACATTGAATGTCTTACGACGAGGCTCTTTTGAAATCCTTGCTATGGAATATCTGAGGATGACCTGCACCAGAGGGAAAGTAATTACAGTTTTCTAGTAGCAGCTGGTGTACTTACAGGAAGGTCTTGCATTCCAGGCACTGTTCCAAAGGCTGTTTATGAGCTTGAAATTAAATAGTTGCTGAATAAAAATGCAAAGTAATTCCTGAAGCAATCTCGGGCTCCAGGCCTTGCTCCAGAGACTGAGAGCTCTTCAACCACTTGGTTAGAATCATACACCCTTTGTTCAAACCAAGCTTTATTATCACGTGAAGTCCAAAGTAGAACAGCTTAAGCAGGCAGAGCTAAGAACAGCTCCACCTCGAGAAACCCCGGGTTCCCAAGAGTCTGTTCCTTCTCTGATACATTGCATTGGTACAAGGGTGGGAGTGATTCCTGACAGCCACACGAGGTAGAGGGAGCAGCTCCCTCCTATGGATTTCCCCAGCAGGACTCTGCTCACGGTGGGAAAGCCACTGCCCAAGCCTTGTGGCAGCCCTGGGGCATTCACAGCTCAGCACTGCTACAGATGTCCCTGGGCAAAGGAGCTCCGGCTGTGCTGGCAGCTGCCGGTCCTGCCAAGGGCTCTTGGATGCTGCAAGCAGCCACCAGTGACCCGGCTGTGTCCTGTTCCAACCCGGGAAAGAGAAGCTGCAAAGACAGGCAGAAGCCAACTTTTCTACAACCCTGCTGCTCTGGGCTAAGCTCCTCTCTGATTTGGGTACCTGGCTTGCACTGATGCCAGGCTGGTGGTGTTCACTGGCATTATTTATTTTTAATAAGACCAAAATGAAACTGGGGGGGGGAGAAATGGAAGAGTTTCGAAGAAATACAGACCTCTTCCCTCTCAGGACAGAGGATTTGGGCTCTAGAGGCTTTCTCAGACTCTTCAGCATAAGCTCAGTACTTGCAGATACCTGACAAACTCCTGCCACGAAAGTTTAGAGTAAACAGAGGTGATGTGTGACACGTTAAATGTTGCTAATGAGCATCAGGTGTTTGCAGGGGAAAATGGCTCCTCGTCTTAGATATGGTAATTATTTTAAAGATCTATTTAGCATTTAGATTGCTCGGGGGGAAAAGAGCTTGGAAGAGTTGATTGCCTCGAAAAATGCTCCGGCACCAAGTGGGTCTCTTTGAACATTGCTTTCATCTCCTCAGAAAGAAAGCAGAGGAGACACTTCATCTTGGGGTAATTAGAGGAACTTTGACATCATTGTCCTTGTAAACAGCGTTATAATGCGCAGCCTCCAGTTAAAGAACCATTTATGAGAGCTAAAATACAAAAGATTGAACAATCTGCACTGAAGCTCTGAGAGGAGCTGTGAAAGAACCAGCTCGAACATTCGCACTCCGTAATTCCACCCCAAACAGAAGACCCTTTGCTATGCTTTTAGACTTCGCTACATCTGTCGCATTTTTAACTCTCCATTTTCATCAACAGGCTGCCACATCATCAGCTCGCACACGCTGAGTGATTTAGCCTAAACAAAACTCCTGGAGGTACAGGAGTACACTCCATGAAACCCCCTAGACACGGCAGGAGGTAAGAGCAAGGAACCCGATTCCCCTCCGGCAGCGGAATATCTCCACCCACAGCCAGGCTGCACTGTGCTAGCCCGGGCCGATAAGCCTGGTCTAGGGCATGGATTAAAACTACTCAGACCAAAAGGACAAAGCAGCCTGCAAGCCTAACACACCAGGTTTAGCAAACCTGGCAATACGGAATAAGTCTCTGCTACAATTTGCCGCTTTTCCTCAATGGCCTGAGAAATGGCCTGAAGAAAACGACTTCTGCCTCAAAAAGATCCCTCCACACCTGAGTCGCTGAAACGCCCCTGGCCCATCCCCTGCCCTGCAGCACGCTGAGCAGCAAAGGCAGCCCAGGTGATAAGACAACATAGTCAAACCTTCATCTACAGCTGTACTAAGATGTTCTTAATGGGCAGAAGTATCCGTGTCTTAAGCAGTATTGCAGATTAACGACATAGGTAGGGTGTTTCAGAAGGGAACTGGTGCTGGACACCGAGGGAGGATCTGTACAGAGCATCTCCTGAACAGTGCCAGTGAAGAAGGCAGACCCTATTCAAGCATTAGCTGTATTTCTCTCCTTCCTAGTAGCCCCTTCAAGATTTGTATTACCAGTTTCCCTGTGTCTGCTGCTGAAGAAATACCAAGCAGGATAACTACCAAGCTGCCCTCTAGCCCTCAATCTCACACCTGCCTTTGTCCAGCTCTTTATTGCAGCTTCTGCCACAAAGCCAGTGACTGCCAAGCAGCATCCTCCCAGGCATTCACATTTCTTAAAGCCAATAATGTCAAAATTCACAAACAGAAATTTAGACCAAGCAGGAGCAATTCGGACCGAGTCTGTTTCCCAAGTCTGACAAGTGTATGCACCAATGAATAACATCCACACAACCCTGCAAAAAGAGAAAGAAAAATGAAGCAGTGAGGAGAAAGCCCAACATCAATTTCTGCTAAGAAAAATGTTTCTCTGTTCAGTCTCCTCACCCATAAAATCTGTTTCAAGACCAGAAAGGAGGAATGCAGATGTAAGTGAAGGTGACAGCAGAACACACAAGGACTAAATAGAGCAGAATTTCCTCCTTGGGCAGGCAAGGCCATAGGTGTAGGTGCACACACCAGCTGCAGGGTGGTCACTGCTGTAGGTGGCACAGGAAGGGGATCAGGACAGGCAAACTGCCCCGGCACCAGCAGGGTGGCCCCAGCAGCTTGTACAGCCCAGCCTGAGCTCCAGGCAGCGCCAGCTGCAGTGCAAGTAAGTGCTGAGCCTGGTGCCTGAGGGAGGGCTTCCTTTTCTCCTGCTGCACCACAAGCACAGAGAACTCAGACACCAATCAAGCAAGGAAAAAAGTCAACAAAAAACGAAATGACTCGCAGGAGGAGCTTTATTAGGAAACACCAGTAACAAAAATTGTTCCTATTTGCTTTTCCAAGATGGCTGAATTCAAGTTCACTTTATGTTGCAGTGTTGGGATGATGTGACTGGTTTGCAGTCTCTGAGGATCACAGCTGACAGCAGAACACATTATTTTTGCTCTCACCCTTGGTAAGATGAGGCAAAACTCAGAATTAACTGTCCCTATTTATGTTCTCGCCACTGAGCTTCCAGCTGTAGTACTGATGATTCTCGTGTTTATTTTAAAAGGGAAGGAATCACTGGGATGAGGGGTGGAAAAGATCTAGTTCAGTCCTGGCCAGCCTTGGACTGTCTGATCCTCACTGAGATCCAGAGAAACAAGACTCAAGAAACAATGTTCAGAGACAGCAAGGAGAGAAGCAATGGAAACTATGGCCACATTTGAGTGCCCTCATACCTATTTCAGCACTTCCCTGTCCACTGCTTTTCTGCTTGCCACAGCACTGGGAACAACACTGCGTGTCCTCAGCAAGGGTGAAACGCAAGCCATCACCTTCAAAACATAACAGCATTGACATGATTTCTGGTTTGTCCTCATTATATGTTGGGAAGACTGGGAAACAAGGTGTTTTGGTGGGCAAAGAAATTCACACAAACTCTGGTGAACTATAAAACATGTCGTCTCTTCAAATAAACTGTTCTCCGTGCTTTGCATGCAGCTGTCCCACTTCTTTGAAACTGTTGTGGGCACTTCCAAAATACAGCCATACTGCAGGGCCAGTTCTGGGACCCAGCTGCTGAAGGGAAGCCAACAGCAGACAGCAGCAGGGCCACAGGTTAGAACTGAGCAACCACCAGGAGACCCCACGGCAGCCCCAAGGGGCAATGACATGAAATGCCAAGACAAGAGGTGAAAAGGGACCTCAAGAGCTGGGATGAAGCCTGGGAGAGCTCACAATCACCCCGGCAGGCAACAGCCACCGTGGTTACAAGGAGCTCAGGCTGCTTCAGAAGGGCATACTGAGATCCGCCCGTCAGCCAAGACTGAGATGGGGAAAGGCAAAGCAGCCCTGTGCTCTTGAACACAAAATTCAGGGAGAAGAGCCATTGGAGAAAAGAAAGTAGACAGACCTGGAGGTGCAGAGGGATTCACGCAGGGCCTTTTGGGTCAGTGAACCCATTTTGTTCACTTCATGCTCATGAATTTGTGCCTCCCCCAGGCACTGGCGAGCTCATCACCCAGCACACTGCTGCTGTTACTGCCAGCTCTGCTGCAGGCAATGGTAAGCTGTACTAGTTTCCATGGAAATCAAAGAGAGAGAAGCTGGTTTCCACCAAAATCACATTCAAAACACAATTTCGTCCCAAGTGGATTATTTTGTTATCTTTTCTCTCATTCTTGTTTTTTTCCACCATGCAGTACAGATGAAACTGAATTTATTTTAATGACTCAGATTCGTAAAGCACAAGTTTCATCAATAAGTCAAGCAGAAGCTGCTATTTCCATTCAGATGGGATGCCTCAAAAAGGGCAAGTCTGAACACTTACCAGTGTTATTTTCAGCACAGAAATACTACCTCGTTCTGCCCCGGTTTTAATGACTGGTCAGTCACTGGCGAGATTCAAGCAGCATTTCTCAAACAGATGCAGATCAGCCAAAAAAGCAAAAGGTTGTTCACTTCCCTTCTGTCCCCAGGCTTCCTTGCCCAGTGGCTCCTTTGCAACATGCTGCAGCAAAGAAATATTTTTTTACACAACTCTAGACTGTATCACAGCTGTTTGCAAAGCACCTTACAGAAACAAAGCCCTAGAAATGGGGATGGCTGCTACCTTGCACCCAGCTGGGAGAGTGATGGAAAGGCAATGCCTCCTGTCCACACACAAGCACAGAGTTCTCCACTGGAAAAGCAGAGCCAGAAGCCCAGCATGCTGCAAATATCCTGTTTATTTTCATGGGGCACTGTACTGCTGATTTTTTGCTACTATAGCAGCAAAACAAACACACTGAAAACAAGTTTTGCTTCAGGTAGATCTAAACATCTAATTTCAATATTTGCAGTTCTCCAGGGCGTCTCTGCTTCTGTTTAACGCTCTCACAAGTCATGATGAAGGAATGAATCTTAGGTCCCCTAAAAGGGAAGGATACAGGAGCTCTTCAGCTCCTCTCTGAACACTCACCAAGCAGCAGAGACCAAAAAGGAAAGGATGCAAGGAGCATGTTAGGATGCTTGCCCGAGGGAAGAGCAGCAGTCAGGTTTCCAGATGCTTCTGAACTTAGAATGTACTTTGTAAAATGCTGAAGAAGTCCAACTGAAGGGCTAGAGATAACCTCTTCCACACACCCTGCAGCCCAGCAGCATAGGGTCTTGAGAATTAAGAGACATTCCCACGAGGTCTCTGTGTCAAGAAAATACCTTTTAACAAACTGCAGAAAAAGATGGTCCCTTAACACCTAGGTTTGTTACTGAATGTAGCCTGGGGAATACCTCTGTTTCTAAGAAAATACTCTGCTTTGTGAGTTCTAAAATGAAGTATTTGAGTATTTTATAAAAACCTAACAAACAAACAACAAAACCAAACAACACTTGATTTTCCTTTTTAGATAAAACATTTACTGAATTTCACCCAGCTGTATGACTGCTGTGGAGATGGTGTTCCTATGTTTTCCGCCTCCAGCAGAGAAATTACTCCCCTATAATTTTCCCCACACTGGGTTCTAGTCCCTTTTGAGGCCCCCATTTCTACTCCAAACTCTTCCCTACCTTATGTATGTGTCAGACCACCGTATGTCTGACCCTATCCTCCTCAGAGGGTAACCCATCCCTCACCCATTTCTCCTTCCCTCCCAACACCCCAGTCTGGCTCTTCAGAAGATCAAAACCCTAAGACTAAAAAAGTCTTCCCAGCCATTACTACAGGCTGAGAACCTCCTGGTTTCTAGGGCACTTTGGTGGTCCTCACTCAGGGTGTGCATGGCAGGGCTCCAGGGACACAGCCCAAATATGTCCTGCTACAACAGCAGCACTGAGAGAGAAAGCCCCAGCTCTTCTCATTTTTATTGAGTTCCCCCAGCACTCAAACATCAGGCAGCATGGATAAGCACTGGTTCTCCCCACACCAGCTGACTTCCAGCATGCCTTCACTCTCCTTCCCTAGACAGATGCTCTGGCACAGCTGCTTTTTGGAGAGGCAGACCCAGCTGATCCTAGTTTGAAAAAGCCTCTGCCAGGTGAACTAGCAGGCTGTTAAGCCCTGATTTTAAACACAAAGTCTCCAAATTGGCACTGGTGGCTGGGCTTTCTTTTTCCTCTTTTTTTTTTCACCTCTCTTTTTCATTTCCATTTTTCTTTTTCCCTCTCTTTTTCTTTAAAATAATATGAGGTTAGAAAAGCTTACCAGCCTCCTTGGGGAGCCACAATATTTGAAGCTCAGCAATGCACATGCTAGGAGACATCTGTGGGTGGTGATGTTTCTTTGCCCTCAAGCCAGAAGCAGAAGGAAGGTCTTTGGGAGGCTTATGTAAAAAATAGGCAGGCTGCTAGCTTAAGGAAAATATCAAGGAGGCAGTAACAGGAAGAATTAACTCCCCACAACCCCAGCTATTTCTTTCAGCATGTAAATCAGCCCATTAATTGCCAGGAAGGATACTTGTCTCCCTATCCAGCTGAGAAGGACTTTTTCAGTCCTTTTCAACTGGTACACCACTTTATCCTAGAAGCATCTCTGCCAGCTCCAGCAGCATCCCTCCTGAGGCAACCCATGAACCCATGCAAAGGACTGGAGTATGTATACTTAGGGAACAAACCCAGTGAGACACAGAGGGGACCAGGCAAGAAAGGACACTCTTTTCCAGCACAGGAAGCAAAGGGGAATAAGAACAGTCTGAAAAGCTTATTTCAAAATGGATTTTATTCCAGGCATTAAACAGATTCTGGCACATGCTTTTTTGAAGAAAAAGGAAAACTGATCTGGGTTCCACGTAAATTACATCTGGCAAAGTGCAACTTACAAGTGAGTGGGAAAAATAAACCTTTTGAAATCGATTTCTGTACAACAGTAGCTTCAGCTCCTCGTAAATAAACCCCCATTGGTTCACAGCACAGGAAATTACATTGGATGCTCTGATACAATAACAGCTTTTTTTAAAGATATTACCAATGCAAATGCTCTGTCTTGACAGTCTAGGGGGCTGTTTAAAGTAAACAGGAAAACAAGGGTGAGCAGCTGCTTGTTCTGACTGTTAAAAACAGTCAGATTGCTTGAAAAAATCCTAACAGAGACCTGTTACAAAACATGGCACTGCATGGACCTTGGGGAAAAAAGCAGAGATAACACTGATCTTCCTTCCCTTCAGTGCAAGGGAAATGGAAAGTATGCTAATAATGAGTTTGAACAAGACTTTGTTTATTCTGAGAAGTTTGCCCACACTTGACAGCAGCCTTTTGTAATGTACCTCCTTTTCAGCAACTGCTAAAATACATTGGAAACCAATGGCTTCCAAAAGATGATGTGTGGGGAGGTCTATGTTGAGCTAAAGCAATGCTTTAGCTGACAGAAGAGTGAGCAGTTGGGAGGTGACCTCAGGAGAACATGGCCAAAACCAGGTAGAATTAAAACATTAAACTCCAAACTCCACAAGCAATTTGAGTTACTGATATCTAGCATATGTCCACCTTTGCCCTTTCCTCCCCCAGGCCAGGACACCTGAAGAAGGAGAGTGTCCCACCTTCAGCTGCCCCAGCTTACAGCCCAAGGAGGATGCCAGTTCACACTCTGCCAGGAGAGCAGCAGGAAGAGAGGCACAAATCAACACAGCTAGTCCAGGTTTGTCTGCTCCAGGGGCAGTCAGCAGCCTCCAGCACCGGGGCCAAACACACAGTCAAGGGCAGCAGTCATGGTGCTGACAAGAGCCCTTTGAATCAGGGCTGGCCCAGAGCTTGCAGACTTTACAAGCAGAGCTTCTGCGGTCTGCAGCAGTCAGGAGCATTGTCTGTAGAGGAGCTGGGTCCTGGTCCCAGAGTGGTTATGAAGAAAGAACTGCAAGAAAGCTGCACACACACAGTGGGAGCAGGGAGGAAGGAGGCAGTACCTGACAGAGGAGTGAACATGCTGTTAGCTGCAGCACATAAGCTGCTGGAAAGTGAAATGGGAGGAGGTCAGATGGTCCACTTAGGCTGTGCTTTGATGAAAATATGTAATCCTTTCACACTTCATTGTGTACGGAGCTTACAAACAGTACCTGCTCAGTGGCCCTTCATCTGTCTTTGCATCAACATTTTTCAAGTCAGGTATATAAGAACTTGACTGTTCTGTCTCCTACTGCATTATGATGCTATTCCGAAAGGACCATCTCCTGTATATTCTTGTTTAAAAATGCAGTAGCTAATAGGATGGCATCTCTCCCCTCAATGGATCCGTCTGGCCCACTCTCTTTCAGTTCCTAGACTATTTTCTTTCCTTCTCTGCCCTCTCCTGACCTCAGTGGTTCCAGCCCAAAGCATCTCTATACAGGGAAAGAGAAATCACTGCAGAGACAGTGCCCTCATTTCCACACGGAAGAGCAGCTGCACCATTCTGTAAGGATCAAAAGGAACTCCCTTGTGAGTTTTCACGGTGCAGGCAGGTCATTCTCCTGGCTAATCAGTGCTGAGATGGGGATCTGATGACAAAGTGAAGGGGGAGATAGGAAAAGAGCTCCTGCCACATGATGGATTTAATTCTTTTAAACCAAGAACAAAAAACATCATCCAGTTTTCACACTAAGCACATGCAATGTATGAAGAACATTATCTGTTCTTTTGTCAACTGGTTGGGCTAATACCAAGCTAAGAGAAAGAATTAAAAATAGATACAAACATGATCAAAAGCAAACAGCTGTTCAGAATCCAAATGAACAACCTGTTTCTTCTACACCAGATCAGAAATGATCCAGGCAAGAAATTGCCTAATGAAGGTGGTCCCACCATCTGGTTCCCCTGCCAGGTTCTTGGAAAGGAGGGGTGGTTTACAAAATCTATCTCAAGAGGAAGATTTAACAGATCTAGTTAGGAGAAGGTAAGGTTGTGGGGACTTTATTTATTTGAATAGGTAAGCGTCCCTTGGCAGGTTTGAAAACCCCCACGTGGCTAGAGCTGACTGGTAACTGGGAGCAGGACTGGGATGCTAGCTAGAGACACCAGGGTCTTTGGTATTTCCAGAACACAAAGGACAGGTCTCTCAGGGCAGGCCTGCACTGTGGCAGCGTTTGTGCAGGGGGCAGTTTCAGCTTCACCAGCTAACCTCTCCCCAAAGCGCTCACCGGGAAGAGAGAGGGGTGCCAAAAGTAGAGCAGCCCCAGCCTTTTTGCCTCATCTTTCTCAAAGAGAGGAGGAAAAGCAACTAGACAGAGGGAGTGGGTGGTTTGTCATGCCAGGCTGTGCTCACAGGGGCTATGCAGAGCTGGAGAGACAAGCACAAGGACTGTGGCCCTGCCCTGCCAGCAGCCAGAAGTCTGCTATGACCTTGGGGCTGTCCCCTTCTGTCTCTCACAGTGGGGATCTGGGTGGGCTCCTGCCACAGGCCTGAGCCACGTGCAGCACCTCTGTCTGTGTGTGCTGCCCACGCAGCTCTGTGCACCACCTTTGCTGTGGGCTGCAGTGGGCAGTGGCTGGTAGCACCAGGAAGAGCAGCCAGAGAACAGTCCCAGCTTCCCTAACACCCCGAAGTGTTGGCACCTGTCTCTGACTGGCTCCAGCAGAACATGGTACCCCAAACCTGCAAGCTTGGGTCACTCTTGGAGGCAGGGCTGGCTTTCCACACATAAAAAAGATGGAAGGAAGAATTCAACATGGAATAGTCCCTGAAACAATCCCTGGTTAGGCTGGTAGAAGAGATAGTCCCTTTTCAATCTCTCTCGTCAGCACTGCCCACCCTCAGCACATCTGGCTGTAGGGCAGCTACTGTGGGCAGAGGAAGGAATGGGCCCACCAAAAAGAGGTGACAAACCTGCCCCAGGGATCTGCTAGCTCTTTCCCAGCCTCTCCACTGATCATGATGACTCTTCTGGCCAGTCCTCACTGAGAAACATTTGCATAAATGATGCATGATGTTAGAGCAAAAAGCCAGAAGAGCTACCAATGTCTGTACAAGCACAGCCTAAGCTGCTGGACTGAAGGTTGTGGACTCCGGATGCAGAGAAAGGAAAGGATGGGCAGAGCTGCGAGGTACTTCTGGTCACTCCAAGTATTGGGCTGGGTCCTCCTCCATCTCTAGGTGCAGCTGTGCACAGGCATCAGCTACAAAGGAGAACTTAAGACAAAAGATGGGAAGATCAGACTGTCCTGATCCGTCTCACCCCCAGCTTCTTCTCTGAAAAGCTCAAAAACATCAAGTGCTCAGCTGAAATGGTGGCTTACTGATGGGCACAATGAAAACACTTAGGGTCAGACATACAAAACCATTCCTCCCTTCCTGATCCCCCTCTGCTCCCAAAGTCTCACGCACAAAGAAACAAGGAGATCTCTGTGCTACCATCATGTTGCTTGTAGCAGCTCCCACTGTTGGCCAGGTACACCTGCTTGACAGGGGTTGGTCACCACTCTTCCAGTCTGGTTTTCCAGGCAGAGACCGCTGACAAAGTGCTGAATGAAACTGCCTTTCATCTTCCACTTCTGTGAGAAGACACAGAAAAAACATGATGTTACTTCCAGTCCCCTACAGAACTGTGACTTCAAGCTGAGAGTAATCTCAAGTAAATTCTGACAACTGGGGAGAATGAAAATCTGGGTATGGGCAGCATCTCTAAATCACTGGTTTCCTGTACTAACAATACCTGCAGTTAGGTAGGGTTAGGGTTTAGCTGAGTTACAGGGCTGGATACTCAGAAGCATCTAGAAGGCAAACAACACTAGTGGTCACAGCACCAAGCCTTGTCTGAATTCAAGAGGCGTTTGGCCAATGCTCTCAGGCACATGACGTGACTCTTGGGGTGTCGTGTGCAGGGCCAGGAATTGGACTCAGTGATCCGGATGGGTCTCTTCCAACCCAGCATATTCTATGATTGTGTGATTCTATCAACATGAAAACCAGCAAGTAGTGGCATTTTCAAAGCATATTATAGTCACAGTTTCCTGGCCATTCTCTGTCCTGGGCACCCAGATACCTGCCAAAACTTGAAACCTTCCTACGGTTGCTTTCCAATCCATGGAAAGCAAAGCACTGAAATGTCTCCTAACACAGAAAGCAACCTGTCCACAGAAAGCAAAAATCACACTTCCTTACTGTTTGACTGCATCTCTCTCTTTTCCACTGTTCCCTCGTCCCTTTCATCAAATTCAAAAGGTCCCATATACAACTCTTTCCTGAAGGTCCACTTTGGTCATGCTACTTACCAGGAAACAAAAATATGTCCTAACCTTGAACTGAAAATTCTGCTGGGAAAGGGCTGTACCTTCCATCCCTGCTGGAAACAAAACTGGGAACATTGGTGGATAATAAAGAGAAAAAAGCAGGAACGAGTCTGTGGATTTGGGGTCTCCCAGATGAGGCAGTGCCATTCACCTCCAGTGGGGCACAATAGAGCTCAACAGGTTGAGAAGATTGAGGGGTCCAGGGATTTTTCCTTCATTCTTTTCAGTCACACGGATGACCCTGTTAGAATTGTGGTCTGGGTGCTCAGTCCATAAACAGCTTAGGAATATTATGAGGATGTTTTGGCTAACCCATGAGAATGATGAAGAAAAAGAAACAGTTTGACAACACTGATGGACCTCAAGGGTATTGCAGAAAAGATATGCAGAGGGAACTTAAACAATTCCTGCAATATCTGGACAATGTCAAAACCTACAAACATTTTAATTCTTGGGTAGCATAGCAAAAAGACTGCCACACGCTGTGTGGTTTAAGATATTCAGTTATGTTCACATATTGCTGGCAGCTGTTATGCTTCTTGGAGGGCAGGGCAGTTGCAAAGCCCAGAGTAATGTTGTTCCTGTATCACATATTTTTTCAAGTCTAAATACCAGAGGCAGCATCAATTTGCAGTACTGCTAGCCCTGTTTGACAGGATACCACTAAAGGAGAGCTGCTTGTGCAGCAGGAAGAAGCTAATTTTAACAGAGAAGGGGGCAGAGGAATGCAGTGATGATGGACAGGGAGATGCGGTGCAGTCTTTGCACTACAATGCCCTCAACAGCTGCTGCAACCCACTGCCTACGCAGGCCCCAGAGCCATCTGGCTCCCATCTGGCAGGAGCCTCCTTGCAAAGAGGTGAGGAAGAGTTAAGACCATAAAGCAGCAGCTGTAATGATGGAGTGTAAAGGAGGGGGTCTTCTCCCCTGGCAAGCTGCGCTCTGTGCCTAGCTGGTGCCCTTGCTGCATGACAGCCTCCCCACCAGTGTCTCCCAGTGCCACAGACACCCCAGTGAAGAGCCTTTTGACCTTCTCCAAAGCACACCTACTTCCCTGCCCTCCATCTTCCCACTCCCTCTCTGTATTTGTGAATTCTCAGTCTCCACATTTCCCTGTGCATGTGCGAGAGGAAGCCTGCCAGCTGCCTCTCCCACACAGCCCACAGCTCACCAGAAGACCCTGCTATAAAAGAATATGCTGTTATGAGATTTGAGATGGAGGACAAGGCCAATTACCAAGAGACACTGGTTTTCTTCTTCCCCCTCGCTGTACAGGAGAAAACTAGCACCACTGGAGGCTTGCTCACGTTATTCCTCCAGATGAGAGACCTGCTACTGCGGCACCTGTCCATGCTGAGCAGGTGCCCACTGTGATGTCTGTAAGGAGAGTCTGCAGCAACAGGCACAGCAGGACACCAGCAAACACTCCCCAGAGCACATCTACTGCTGCTAACAAAATCAATCAGCTTCTCACTGAGTCACAGCACTAGAAAGCCCAGCATGTCAAGTCACTCCAGATCCCTTCATCCAAAATAAAGTGGGGCAAGGATGGGGAAGAGGGAGGAGGAACACTGAGAAGGTGAGAGCTGAAGGTGAGGTTCATCTGGGCTGCAGGGAGGTGCCATGTATGTAGCTGTTACAAAGCTTACTATCAGTAAAAGCCAAAGTACGGCTCCTCATCTCAAACGTGAGCGGTATTTTCAGAATGATGAATTTTTTACCCTTTCTGATCAGAAACTGCGCTTTTCTGCCCTTCTTGAAAAACCAGAGCCACTCCCCTGACTTCACCTGAACCTTTCACAAGGCCTGACTGCAGACCACAGGATTGCCAAAGACAGCCCAACATCCTGCCCTGCAGGGACACATCCTATCTCAGACTTTTCATGAGTTGGGCGGTAGGAACGGATGGGAATAGGAGATAGGACACTCATCTCCCACTGTCAGCCACCTCAGAAACGAGCAATTTAGCCTAAACTAGTTGCTTGGTGACATAGTTATTGAGGGGTCCAAGGTACAAGCCCCTTCTGGGAGGGCCCAGCTTTCTCCACAGACCACAAAGGAAGCCTGGACGGATAAGTTTTAAATGATAGCAATAATGATCATCTTTAGCAAAAAATAAACAGAGTAGACACCTCTTGCATACACATTACAGGGAGTCCTCTCTTCTCCTACACCCAGACATTATGACTGGCCTGTACTTGGAAGGAGAGTTTTTGGAAGATACAGGCATTGCACAATCTGAAAAATTTTGGCTTGAAAATCCTCTTTGGTCTCCCTTTCTTGTGCAGATGGAGATAATACAGTTTACTGGTCAGAGTAGGTTTGGAGTGGAGGAAGAAAAAAAAAGAATCCATATTTTCTTTGAAATATTGTGTCTTGATGTTCTTCCCCAGTGCCAACCCAAAATTTCCCCCACTTTTTTGTAAATCTCTCTCTCCCTCTTTTTTATCTATTATTTCAAAGTACTTTTAGGTGGCTGGATAGAAGCACTCCATGTGCAATTCCTAAGAGAACAGTCAGAAATAGCCAGTCCTCTTCTATCCAATATATACAAGAGCTGAAATTGTTAGAGTCTAATTGAATAGAGTCTAATTTTTCAAGGTAATCAAAAGTTTTCTTTTAACCTCCAATAATCCAGGCAGTCCAGGGTTTCTCTCCAAATCCTAACTGTGAAACAGTGGAATAGGCCAAGCTCAGGAGGCACAGCTGAGAAAAGCAAATTTTGTCCATGAGGACTGAGATGCTTCAAACAGAAATGTATGGAGACCTGATAACTGGAGTAGCCAAGGATGTTTTAAGTTGTAATTGACTGCATTTGCAGAGCCATAGGCAGCGTGAAGCTGGTCTTGAACACTAAATTTTAAATATTTGAGCAGAGACAGAGAATGGAAAAGCTTGCACCAGCATCCAGCAAGTACTGTCTTCCTTTGAGCACTTAAACTTGCAAAACTAAATCACAATGAAGAGAAACTCTTTTCTCCTGAAAACTACTTTCAAGGTATGGCATATTGCCAGTATTGTGTTACCTACTTATTATCATGAAGATGCTGAGTCAGGTGCTTTCAAAATAGACAAAAAGGCTTTCACTTATTTTCTTTTCAGATAGTCTATATAAAGTTGCATTCATCTTCAGGTAATATACCTTGAGAAGTAAAGTGGGAAAAATTTCCCAATGGCATACAAAGGGACACAGGATTTCAAATAGTGTTTGTCTCACAAGAAAACTCAGTGTCCTCATTTTCAGGCTGAGGTCACATTCCTTCAGAACATTTTAATGAAATATAGCTGTTTAATAGGATTTCTCAGCATTTCTTGTTCTGTTGGGAAATACTGTGCCAATGTTTCTCATTTTAATTCTCTTGTTTTAGTGTCTGACTCTCACTTTGCCTTCTATTTGTCCTCACTATAATAAAAATTAAAACACCACTCCTACTGTCAGTCAGAGCCAAAAAACAAAGCTGAAGGCAATAATTTATTGTGCATTCAACTAAAAATGCTATTCTCCAAATAACATTATGGATAACATCCATCTGGTTTGAAATCTAGTTCTGATTATGCAGAATAGCTTTTGGCTGGTCTTCCGCTAGCAGTGCCAGCTGTTGCTGTTGAATGATCAACAGGATCATGTTGCCAAATAAATTTCATTTCTGGTTTCTTTCAACCCAAGGGAGTCTGACAGCACCAGAAATCATCTGAAGCGTGACTATTGTCTCATATTCCCCTGCTTGCAAAATGCTAGACTTACTCAGAGGTAATACTCCAGACACAAATCATAATAGTCTAAAGCCTCTGCTAGAGTATTACCTATCTCTTAGATGGACTGTTGTTAGCACTCAAAATTAACAACAAAATTATCTGTCCTTGGGACCTGCTTAATGCAGAACAGCTGTGTAGCATGGGCAAAGCTTCAGTATGTTTGAAAGCAGAAACCAACTTTAGGAGCTGCGTGGTGCTGTCAGAATGATCTAACCAATCTACTCCCAGGACACTAAAAACCAGAGTCACCACATGTACCATCTTTTGTCACAAACGTTGCTTTTTCATGACTCAGACACAGACATGAAATCTACATCCAGAAAAATCCAAACATCTTTCACCACAGATCTCTGATGACAGTGACAGGAAAGATGTTCAAAGCTGGACTTTCATTATGCTGCCATCTCCTTTTAGGATATTGTACGTGTGATGTGTGTGATGCATGTTGCCCAGGCTCATCCTCCTGCACTCAGACCACATACTCAGGGCTCTTGCTTGACATTTCCAGCTCTGCAAAGTAGCTCAGCTCCCCTCCCTCCACCCTCACTCAGCTCCTCTGACTACCTGAGAAGCCCACTTGAACTGAGAAGTGGATACACTCATGCACAGTTTGGAAGCACTGCTCTCCCCCAGCACTTGCACTTTGGGCTGTGAGTATCCATGGGGAGACAGGCAAATTGTAGGGCAACTGAGGGAATTTGTTCCCTCCAGCTTTGCTCTTTCTTGGAAATCAACCTCTCAAATATCAGGAGGAGAGAGAACGGAATAGTTTGCAAGATGACTGACTTCTAGCTAATTAAAATCTAATGTCAGTGTTAACAACAATAATGGTTGTGTTTATGGAAGGAAAGAACCATAACAACATTCTCCAGGAAAACAACAAACGTCAGCATTGCAAACAGAATTGGCTTTGTAAGTAGAAACCTGAAATGGGAGTTTGGGACTACAAAAAGGACCCCAACATTTAAGAGCATTTCAACCCAAATTACATTAAAAATGCAAACGCATTTCTCCCACTTCACCCCACCTTATCCCTTCAGCCGCAAGGCAGTTTGGAACAGCAGCTGCAATTCAAATCAGTCTCTAATTATTTGAAATGCTTAAACAAAATCCTTGCTTAGAGACAATTGGTTAAATCATCTGCTATGTCAAGTCCTTGATGTAAGTCCAGTTTGCTCACATAAGGTAATGGAAAACAACAGCTCACATCCTTAAGTGTGTTTGTCTTTATAACGAGCCTGTATATAATCAACACATCAAGACTCAGTAAATCCCATTCCAGCAGCAGAATAATCCTGCTTATATTACTGTGGATTAATCTCTCTTCTGGCTTCTGACACAGCTTGGACTCCACCCTCCTTGAGGGACCCTTGTCCTTCTGTGACAGGGGAAGCAGAGAAAGACAGCTGATTTTGGCAGCTGCTAAAGTCCTCTCTGCTGCCAGGGAGGAAAATACTGCAAGGCATATAAGGAGAAGCTAAGTGACCTAATTACACAGCAAGGGGGTGAGTGACTGCCAACAAGAAAAAGGAGCAGGCAAGCACAGCCCACCTGGGATACCCTCGCAGACTAATCCAAACTCAGAGTTTTTCCAGTGTATTCATGGTGACAATTCTTCAAGGCATTTCTGCATTAGCCAACCCTCCAGAGGAAAGTTTACACAGGTTTTCCATAAATGGGCAGGACTGGATTTCAGTGCTTTCCTCCAGGAAGAACTAATTTCATGGATTCACATAGCATTAGAAAGTACTGACAAAAGAAGACGCTGCTGAGAACTGGTCAAAGGTGAGCCATCTTCTACCTTTGGGCTATCAAAACAACAGAAGTGTCAGAAAGCACAGAATCAGCCTTAGATGACAGAAAATTTGTTCTCTTTTGCTGTAGAGGGAAGCATGGGAACTAGGAATGAAACAAGTCCAATCTGCTGTCTGCCAGTGTTGCACTGTTCCCTTTTGTGCCTTGCCCAGTTCTGATAAAAAGACACACCACATCTCTGTTGAGGGCACCCTAGCAACTGCAGAGGCCATCCCTAACCTAGTGTTGTAAGGCAAAATGACTGATCTGTCCTGACAGATCAGGGATGCACATCTTGGAAACAGCATAAGTCAAAGAGCTGCATTTTGTTGGGAACATTGCTGCTGTGTATTTTTCCTCGAGGGAGCAGTTCAGGCGGAACATACGGTGTTTTATGTCAGTCAGTGTTTCTTAAATGAGTTGCATGCACTCAGTTTTAAAGGTCTGCTCACGTGTCCAAGGACAGCACAAAGAAGAACACAGTTCTCTCACTTCAAATTTAATAAACAAATGATAGCACACACCACCCTTCCCTTAGGTATCTCAAAGCAGTTGCCTCACCTACCTCTCTTTGGTGCTGCACTCCATCCATGCACCAATCTGGCTGCACATAAACTTATCCAAGAAGCAAGGTCGGGGTGCTGCTGAGCTGGAGCCAACCATGCTGCCAGGGGCGCAGGCAGAGCAGACACCCACACACCGCACTTCCTGCTCAGTCACACGCTCTCTCATACAGCCAAGCTTATGAAACACACCAGAGAGGGAGATGCAGAAGATGGAAAGGACTTCTATGTGCTTTGATAGTACTGGGTTTGCCCCTGCTGGCTGCACTGATGCAGGTACACTGGTATGTGGCAATGAAGGCATTAGAACAAGGTGCACAGTTACCTACCTGTCTGCTGTCTTTTTGATTGCAAGCTTCCAGTGTGATTTGAGAACCAGTAGAGAAGGAGGTAATGGAAAGACACTTGTCCTGCTGTCTAATTAAAGGGTCACTGAATATCCACTCCTTTGGAATAAGAAAAAGAAAGGTTCCCATTAGGATCCCAACAGTGATCAGATGAGGGAGAGAGAGCTTTTTCTATCAGATATTTAAAAAACCTCTAACTTTTGTTCTCTTCCTATGAAAGACTCCCTGGGAAGACTACCACAGCAGTTGTCACCTGATCAGAAGTTTATGCTCAGGCTTGGTGCATCATGACCATTTCAAAGCCTGCAGCTGGCTCCCCTCACTATCTGAGGTGTCTGATTAACCCTGGATCCTACGCAACTCTCTGCTCTGCAGCTTTACAGATTCAGGCCTACAAAGCAAGGAGGATCCCGAGCCTCGACATACATGATGTACAACTGCTTCTGTCTAATTTACACAGCAGACATGTTCTGTAACAGTTATCTGGGACCTACAGATTGTCAAGCAAAGCAAAACACATGCAAGCATATCCATACACCACCAGCACACGTAAGGGACAAGCTGATTCATTTTTTCCTTCCTCTGGCTAGATGGATAGCTGATCCAATCGACTATTATTACTATACTTTCCCCAAGGAAGAAATACAAAAGGCAGTAAGTTTCAGAGATTTCAAATGGTTATGACACAGAGCAATGAGTCAGGTTAAATGGCACACTGAATTCTGGCTGCAAACTAGTTTCCAACAGTTAACAGATGTGAATATGTATTTTCTGGCATAAAATACCCTACTGTGACCCTTGACTTTCTCAAGCTGCTTCCCTGCTGCTTTCAGTCACCAACGGAGAGTCTGAGTGCAGATCTTCAGCTTGTATAAACCATCACAGCTCCACTGCAGCTAGAACTGCACCACATTACTGCCACTGGGGTCAGCTATTTAAACTCTATTTGTGCTTTATACTGAAACACATCTGCAAAACAGCACAATTCAAGTAATTTGCAGCTACAGCTGGGCTGGCAGAGCAAGGAATGTTGCTGATCCCAGAAAAATCTCTCACCCGCATGCCAGGGTACAAGCCAAGCACAGCCCCAAAATGATTCTCAATGAGTCTGTCACTCCCTGAGCATTTAAGCACTACCTGTTGTCTCTGAGTCATGAAAACCTTCACATTCTATGCCTGACTGCTGAGCTCATTGAGCCAACAGAGCTCTGAGAGATGGGCACAGCTTCTTTTTCTGCTCACTATTAAAATCATTACAGGGTCAAATTCTTCCTTCCTTCACCTCCGTATCAACCCGTTAAGGCCAGAGATGCCTCTTCATTCAGGTAATAAAAAGGGTAGGAGCAGGAGCAAAGCCCCAAACTGAAGCCTGCCTTACCTGAGTGACAGGCGGGTTGTTCACCGTCCCCTTACAGTTTCCCATGCCAGCCAAGATATTCCCTGTGGTATCCTGTGCCTGAGACTCCAGACAGCTTCCTCCTTGTCTAATTATTCCTGGAATCAACTCTTTTTCAGGAATCCTTGAAGTAAAATGACAGTTGCATGGTACTTCATACGCAGAAATGTCTGAAGTACTTTCACATTTACAAGGGCGTAATTGGCCCCTGACTGAAACACAGTCCCCTATATTTGACAGAAAATTAACAATATCATGCTATCCACTGGAAATATCTGGAGGAGGCAAAAATCAAGTGAGAACTTGGTCAGAGGACTGGTACCTTTTTTTCTTTTTTTTCAGAAGGCATACCAGGATCTTTAGGGGTACCCTAAGCAATTTAATGTGATGATTCTGAAATTCTGAAATAGACTGTTTCCAGCAAAAAGCCATATCTGCACTGATTCGTTCTGCTTCTTCCTTCCCCTTTTTCAGTCTCCTCCCCAGCTAACATATTCTTGCCTCATTGGTAGGAATGCAGGAAAGATCTGCCAAGGCCAGACTTGTTTTAGGATGTTTTAGGCTCCACTCATGCTAGCCACAGACTGAGGTGTAAAGTTGTGTTGCCAGGGTGTGCTGGTTTGCACATGCCAACAACACAGCTCTGCCTGGGCTACTTCCCAGCCGAGCAAGGACACAACACTACCGTGTCCTCACCCAGGGCAGGGAAAGGCACAGGGACAGCTGGTTCTGGTATTCATTAGAGCCTTCTCTGAACCACCCAAACCTCCACACTGAGGCTGTCCAGTTCTACTTGGCTCAACTCCCTCCAGGCAGAGCATCCAACAGGCAGACACCAAGTCAAAACTGGGAGGGGTGTAGTGCTCTGGCCCTTGTCTACACCCCACACCTCTGAAAACACCACTGTTGCACATCTCCAAGGGACAGCTGTGTGGGGCAGAACAGAAGGCAGACCTTTTGCAGAGCTGCGGTAATACGAGCCAGGAAAACGCAGGAGGTTTCTCACCAAAAAGAAGAGCAGAGAGAACATTTTCGAAGTGTAAGTCTCTCCTTTGGCCACTGCTGTCAAGGCTCATCTTCTCATTATGACCCACCTCCCAAACCCTTCAGAGATTTCTACAAGAGAAGAACTGACTCACTTGAGCTCGGGGTAGACATTCTCCAGATACCACTGGAAAGATTTACAGTTCAGTTTGCGTCGCAGCTCCACTCGGTCTGCAACACTGGAAACACAGGCAGTTTGCTGAGAATAGGGCAGTGAACAGGAGGGAGGGGAACAATGAAGATTTGGCCAGGAGGTTTAAGGGAAATTATGTGACTTCTTGCCATTGCTCATTCTCTCACGTAACTGTTGCTGGGTTCAGAGCACTAGCATTGACCTGAGGTGAAGAGGAGGAGAGAGGCAAGTGGCAGAAAATACAAATGGAAGACAAACACCTTCAGAGAGCTGTTCTTGAACTTCCTTTGGCTCAGAGCGATGGCAGGGCCCAGGTCCTACCTTGTTAAATAATACATTGCAGTAAAACTGCTGTAAGATCAGGAAAGCACTTCTGCCTCTGGGTATGGCAGAGGCATACCATGAAACCTGCACAACAATCAGCTACTGAAAAGGTCTAGGAAGTGTTTGTGCTCAGGTACATACAGATGATTAATCTGTGTGTGCTCAAGCAAGTCTCTAGCTCATGGCAGCAGCTCTAGGTTGGAGAACTCAGACCTGGAGAACTTAATTATTTGTTCTTAAGCAGTTTGGGGGAAGGGTGGGAGTATAAGGGGATATTAACTCAACATCTCAGTAGTTGTCTGCTGTGGCAGTCCTCCCACTGCTGATTTGTTTGGCTTTAGCCGGCTGAAGAAGAGGATTTTCCACCAGCAGTCCTGCTGAGCAGTGAAACCAGTAACTCTTGTCTCTAAGCAGTAACACTACATTTGTATGTTGGGAAGGAATTTCAACTGTACCCACGTACCTTTTCATCCCCAGCCCACAGAAGCCACTGTACATACACATGAGGCCACATACCTCAGGGGAATGTTCTTAGATTTTTATATCCATATCAAAATTGAGGGGAAAGAGGGTCCATTTTAGGCCCAATTGTCAGTGATGGTGTCAAAGGCATTTGCACTCTAAAATCTAGACTTAATGCAGGTTCACAAAGCTGTTACTACAGGAAATCACCTTAAATCAATGCCTTATGCTCTGCTCCAGCTTTTATTCAGCCAACGCTGCCAGTAAAGTCACTAGGAAGTCTGTGTGAACAAGAACTGCAGATTTTGCCGCTAAAACACATGAGCAATATATCCACATACAATATGCAATAGCCTGGTTTCTTTCACAAGCAGCAGGGTTACTTGCTATTTGGTCCCAGCCCAGCTGCTGCAGTCAGCTCAAGGACTGATAAATTAGGTAGGCAAAGCTATTTTTATGAAGATATGTAATGCATCATAATAATAAAGCACAGTGTACAGCAAGAAAAGTGACCTGGTTGTCACAAATAAGTAGGAGATGCATCACTATCCTGTGCACAGAGCTACACACTTGAGATACAACCACATCTGCCAAGTCCTTACACCGACACAACAATAGCCATTTGTTCACAGGCAGATAAAACCCACAGAAATACAGCACTCCTGGGATTTTTACATTTATTTGGGAGCCATAGGGGTTTGAGAGCACAGAGAGCAAACTCTCCTCTCATCCCAGGTTTGGTGTCCATCACTGATTTCTGGGTCACAGAGAACTGTTAAGCTGGTAACAATGAATTCCACGTAGCCTGAAAACAGCTTTAGCAAAGGTGCTGTAAGAAGCAGCTAAGATTTTGTTTCTAAATCTTACCATTGGCCATGCTCGCTCTCTCTCTCTCTCCTGTCCTACAGACCAGGCAAACTACCCTCCATCCATCAGGAGAGTGGGGAGCACACCAAGTGCATTGTGCCCGATGTGCCAGCCAGCCATGCTTGCCCTGGGATTCTGCATCTGCACAGGAACTTCAGATCAAGCTCTAGATACAGCTCACATTTCCACAACAGCTGCATGCTGTGATAGAAAAATATTCCTGTCTATCCACTTAAAATGTCTGGTCTTTTAATTTCATTACAGATCCCTTTGGCCTTCTGCTTACTAATGATTTATGTCATGTTACTGAGGGAAAAAAAAGTGAATTAGAAGCAAACCTCATTAGCCAGACACTCAAGCTACAACCTCCCTGGCAAGCCAGGCATTCAGAGCACCTCTGTTTCTCACACTTAGCCCCAGAGAAGACCTAAAACCTATTTCTTGCTACAGGGGGTTTACCAGAGCCCTCCTACCAAGGTCTGGGGCAGCTTACCTTCCAAACGACTTGCCAATAGCAGATGGGCGGGCCTCGTAGTAGTGCTGCTTGTATTCATCCATCCACACCTCTGCTGTGCGCTTGGTGTTCCTGCACGGGGAGGAGCAGATGCCGTGCTGAGGAGAAGCTCTGCTGCAGAACCTGCCCTCCCAGCCAGCAGGCACTGCGTGGGCAGACCCAAGGCCACTCTGCCAGGAGGGAGTAGGGGACAGTCTCAAACACGAAATGGAGTAGGCAGTGTGGATGGATAGAGATTGAATGTGTTAAGTCTACAAAGCCTTGCAAGAACACTTCAGAAGATAAAAATTTAACGGCCATAGTTTACCATGACTTTTTTGCACATACTTCTGCAGAGACACCAGGCCTGATTGTCACCATCACACTCATTTACAGTATCCTTTTCCCCAGATTTGAATAACATTATGGGATAATTCAGCTCGGAAAGCACCTCTGTCTAACCTCTAACCTCCTGCCCAAAGCAGACTAGCTTCAGATTAGGTCATGTTGTTCAGGGTCTTGACTGGTTGAGTTTTGGAATTTCCAAGGATGGAGATTTCACCATCTCTCTGGGGCCCTGCAGCAGCGCTTAATCACTTTCATTGTCAAGCACTTTGTCTCATCTCTTTTCTCTTCCCATCTGCCCTGCAGCAGAAGTCCTTAGGGCTTATCTTAGAGCATGTACAGCTCAGAGACGCCCAAGGACTGCTGATACCCAGGCACATGTCACAGGGCAGCATCTGTGAATGGCCAGGCTGTCTCCCTGGCATACTGCTCCCCCCACTGCCCACCAGAGACTGGGAAGGAGTAAGAGACACTAATACAAACAGCAGAGAAGGGAACAGGTGTTGTTCACAGAAAACAGCAACTCGTCCTTCCCTTGAGAACAGATGCTCAGCCACAAGCTGTTCTCCATAACCAGGCAAAAGCACAACAAAGAATTCAGACTTATTTAGACATGCCCAACACGAAGGTGGCCTGGCTGCTACCAGGGACTACTCAACACCTACTTGATGTAAGTCAGCGCGTTGCCCTCAGGAAAGTCATAGGGATGGCGCTTCCTGAACACGTGTCCCACTCGACTGCAGGGAACGATCTCCAAGCTGCCACCACACATCCACACTCGGAAAGAGAGCTCTGCAAGAGACCCCAAGAGTCATACAGCTGCAACAGTTCCAAGAAGGGCAATTATCTTGCCCCTCTGGTCTAGGTGTATTGCCCGAAATACACCTACAAACAAACACACATACACAGCAAAATCAGGGAAAGCAATGCCATGGTGAGAACAGAGATATTGTCCTCCCTTTGTTAAAATGGAGGCAACCATTGTGGCTCAGGGACTTCCAAGCCTTCTCCAGTCCTGCTCCTCTTTGATCTCATTTCAGTGAGACACCTCTGCATTTGACCAGGTCTTCAAGGTTGCTCAGGATGTCAGGCCCTCAGGATGGCATTTGGCAACAGACTGAGACCACTCCCACACACACCCACACCCCCTGTTCTGGACTTTTGTTATTCTCATCCCTACACATAGATGGAATTAAAAAGGAATAATTTACGGCATAAAGCAAACTATGTGAGGAAGAAAGGGAGTTTAGAAGACAAGGGGAAAGAAGAGGGCATAGGAAGTCAATGTCTAGAGCTAAGTCTTCTCCCTTATACCTCTATGTTATCCACCCTACAATAGTTCCTTCATTTCATTTTGGTTGGCTCTATTACTAATGAAAAAAAAAGAGGATGACTGTGTTACAGTTGCCTCTGCTGGGGGAACTGCTCATAGTCATACTATATTAGACTGGTATCCGCTCTGAAAATACAGAGAGAATCCTGCTACTTGAAGAAATCCACCCTATCCTGAAGCTAGATTCAACATTTTGTTAAAGGATTAGAAGAGCATGGAGCTTTGATGTACAGGCACTTATTTGCATCACAGAAGGTATGTGACCTTGCTCAAGCTTATGGGTCTGTCCTCACAAGTTTAATCACTGCCACACCAGAGGGGTTTTCCACTTTCAATTCATGTGGTGATGAGAAGAGAAGGAAGAAGGAAAATGAAAATTAGCTGGGTGGTTTGGTAGTCCTTACCAAAAGGGCTTCAGATTGTATAGACTGATTACTTCAAAAACTTTACCCAATTGGGATCTCCCTCCAGTAATGCCTGATTTATGTGGCTCTGATGCTTAGAAATTAAAAAGAAATTATGTACCCAGATCTAATGGATGTTTGAAACCATGTACACACTCTAACATCTCCCCAACCTTCATCTTTTTCCATAGCTTTCCTCTCAGCATACTGAGAGGTAGTTCAAACAGTGAGCTGCAGGATGGGGGAGATCATGTATTTAATCTAGCTTCTAAGTAAAAAAACCCATTTGATTAGACTGTATTTTGTAGTATTTCTTACTAGCTCTTTTCTCTCCTGACTCTTATCCAGAGCTAATTATTTTCAGATTCTTTTTAACAGGGAGTTCCAGATTTAAAGAGAGGAAAGGTTCTGGAAACAAACAAATTTAAAAAACCCCAAGACATAAGTTTCTGTCTGGTGATGTGTCCAGCTGACATCTCCTCTCCTGGAATGAGCTTCTGACTCACTTTGGCCTACAACAAAACCAAACCTCTCAGTCTGGCATGTGTAACTTAAAAGCGATGGCCATTTCCCAAGAGAGGATTTCTCACACCATCTTAGACAGAACCACTCTCTCATCTCATCTACAAATGAGGACCTAATTCAAACAGTCCCTTCCCACTCAAAATTGTAATATTTGGTAAAAATAATGTTTCAGAACATTATCGATATTTTTCCTTGATTGGAAAACCCAGTGTTCAATTAAGTACGGTAAACATTTTTTCTAAGAGGGTAAATTAACCATTCTGAATGTTTCAAGGAAAATGAATACTTTTTATTGTCAAATCCAGGTTGGTTTCTATCCCTCTGCTTTCAACAGCAACAGACTTGATGGAGGATGAGGGACAAGTGACAGGAGATGCTAAATTTACAGAAAAACCTCATAACAAAGCAAAACTGTCAAGCCCTGCACATGTGGCTGAGTCGCACACAGCCTGGCCCAGCCACTGCCAGGCTTTACAAGAGCTATTTCAAGGAGAATGAAGCTAATTCTGTGCAGCAATTCTGTAGCTTTGATCAGCTCTACATGGAAGAATGGCTGTGAGCATGCAAATAATTTACTGCTACTCATGGCAGAGAGCTCTACTTAGCATCATGCTACTGACATATGGACCAAACTACAACAGTGGGCTCCCAGGTGGGCACAAGCAGACAGAGAAAAGCCCAAAGAAATATTCTTTCTCCATCTTTGGAGTTTACAGCTTTTACACAGTTGCAGCTCAGAGGCTGGCAGAATGGCCAAGTGGCTGACTTTGCAGCTGGAGCAGGGCTAGTGACAGCGAGGAGCTGAGTTTGGCTCTGCAGAGGAGTCTGAGGGACATAAGGGAGGGGATCTTCATGCCTGGGTAAAGGCTTCCTGTTACTTCTGCCACAGTGCTTAGCTGATGCTACTAGCACTGCTGAGATTCCAATGCCAGCACCATTTAATATCTCTTTTTAATATAACAAATACCATAAAACTGAAGACCTGAGAAAACAGAGAACACTCATTATTAGATATTTTGCTTTAAAAACGTGGTACTTTGAGAGCTTATTATCAGCACAAAATATTATTTCCTGGTTTCAGAGAGCATTTCAGAAAGAGGCAGCTCTCCCAGCTGTGTTCAGAGAAACAAAAGTTTCCTCTTCCTGATTATTTTGTTCTTTCTAATTGGTTCTCCAGGTGCTAGAAAACACCATACAAATTCTTCTTTAAAAGGTTTTATTTACAGATCTGTAACATTTATGGAACCTGTAGAAACAGAATTTTATTTTTTGGCAGTGTTACCTACAGAGAAATCTACTTAAGTTGACTACAAAAAGTAAGGCTTTTATCTCTTCAGCTCCACCTGCACCACTTCTAAATGAATGCCCCAAATACTTGAGGTCTCCATGAACCTCTCTTTAACACTCATCTCGCTTATGTCATTAACACCTGGTGACAGTGCAGCATCCCTTCACACGGGGCAAAGAGAGATGCCTGGAATATCTGTGCCACCATTAAGTGCAAGGAGATGGGTTTAAGCACCATGCCCTATAACAGCACGTGAGTGGACAAACTCTACTGGGCCTCTGAATTCCTCAGATGTTTGTGATGACCTAGCCTGCTTTTAAATGCTTGCACTCTGAACCTATTTGTAACCAAATTCCATTTACGAAGAGGCTTGTTTTATTAGGAAAAATATCTCTCTGACCTGTCAAGCTGGGAGGGCAATTCAGACTTATCTGCAAGAGAGGAACAGGTATAAGAGGCTGTAGGAGTGGCTGCCCACTTCAGAGCTGGGGCAACACAGACTGTCATGTGAAGAACTGGAGGAATATTCTCCAAAAACAAGCAACAATTTAAATATCAGGAGGTTTCTCTTTCTTGTACTGTGGAAGGTCCTGCATAATAGCACATATGCCTGTAGGAGAGTGTAGCCCTGATCACACGAAGTCTCCATTTACTTTATGCCGACAGCGATACAGCTCTGACCACCTTGGGGATTACCTGACCACGTCCCTACCCTTACACCGACATGCAGATCAGATCTCTCACAAAAAGAGCTCTGGTAAGCAATGAAGACTGGGAAGTGGTTCTGCACTAGTGTGTCATTCCCTTGAAATATCCTAAACTTACCAAAATTTTCTCCTCCCCAGATGTCCATTTGAGTATCGTATTTTCCCAGGTGGTTAAACCAGGACTTGTCAATCACAAAGATGCCTCCTGCTATGACAGGGGTTCTGGAAGAGAAAACACACATCCAGACAAAATAATCATACATATATGTAGCACTACAAACCTAATTTTAAAGGGCAGACAATTTGTCCAGGCCTCAGAAATTGTACCTCATTTAAAAGAGAAAAATAGTAGAGCTGGAACGTGAGCCTGCAACAGGTTTCTGAGATGCCCCTCACTAGATCATCCTCACGCCTTTGTTAGATGGTGTTGCAAGAACTACAGGAGTAATGCTGTGTCTTTCGCATTTATACAAATACGCACAGTGTGAAGGAATGATGGGCACTGTTTGATGACTGTGTTCACCAATTAGACCTGGTGTGACAGGCTGCTGCATGTACTGCTCTGCTGTTAGCAAGCTGGTTGCTTCTGGAGTGCAAAACAGAGGCTCACAAATTACACAGAGGAATTAAATGATACTTTTACATTACAAATAGGGAGCTATCTGCCTATACAGACATGCACCGTAACTCTTCATATCAGGATTTGTTATATTCTACATGTCTCAGAGCCATGTACCCTGCAGTGAGGCTGGCAACAACTGTTCCAGCCAACAGAATCTCTTTTGTCTGTGGACATGCAGATTTAGTAGGTGAGAGTAATTCTATGCCCATGTTACCAGGTAAGATCCAGTTCTCTGATCTGCTTTAGACATGCTGGATGACTGTTTATCTGCTTCATTCCTTAAGTTTTCATCTGAAAGATGGAGGTAATTAAAAAACCCCAAAGTGATTTCTGAGGCATTCAGAGTGTTGAGTTAGGGAGACCACAAAAACAAACATAAAAAAGAAGAGGTGGCTTGTAGAGATGGTGTGCACGATAGTACATAATCGCTATTCTCACAATACTCAGAGAGCACTACTCTCACACCTAGGGTATAGGCCTCAATGTATTCAGAAAAGAACACGAAGAGTTTGTCATCATCAAGTGAATACTGTGGCATTTTGTCCTCAGCAAGGCAGCCCCTGTACCCTCCTTGCCACACTGGTGAAGGCTTAGTAAAGGCACGTGGAGGAGTGTACCCTGCCCATCAGAGTGTACCTTATAGACTGAGTCGGGTCTGTTCTGGACATCTTCTGCTCTATAGGAATCTGTTCCCACTTAAAGTGAAGGCTCCAGTCAAACCCTGAAAAGGAAAAAGACATGCCAAATTTGCTTTCTTATTGTAAAAACCATACTCCTAGCTTCAATGATATTCTCCACCTTCATATCACAGGCTATCCCTATGTTCCTTCCCTGACATCCCTCACAGTCTACCCAAAATGGCAATAGTCTATCCTAATACAGACCTCACCAGCTTCTGTCTTGGCACCACCATTCCTTAGCATCACAGATCTCTCCTTGATTTCACTCCACACCTTCAGGAGAGTGTTGTCAGGCTGAGATGTAATTGTATTCCGGCCAGTTTGTCTTACCAAAGGCAAAGCCTGTCTGCCAGAGCTATGAGGCTTTAACAAAGGACTTTGTGGGATGTGGTATATTCTGGGAACAAAGGCCTGCAGATCACTGTAACCACCGTGTCTTTCAAGACTACCATGTACTTTAGCTGGCCTGTGGTGGATAGCAGAGCACAGCACAGCCACTAACTTTATGCCATTGCTAAGGGTAGCCAGAGAACAGGTAGCCTTTGGCTGGCAAGCAGTGCAGAAGTGAGCCTCAGCCGTAAAAGATATAGAAGGGCACCAGGAAGTGGGGTGAACACAGGAACAGATGCAGGGGGTTCAGCTGCGAGGAGAGAGGTGAAAATGCTTTTCAGAAGGTGCTACAAGATAGCCTGGCAGGCCAAAGCAGCAACTGGAAGTGCCTGTCAGACTCCAGTGTACATGTAGCATAGTGAGGACATGGTGAGATATTTAATCAATTAACTAGTCCTGAAACTGCTAAAGGTTATGACAGTGATTCAAGTTCAGGAGGAAAATACTAGTTGAGTTTTGTTCTAACTCTCCAAAAGATCTGACTTGGAAAGTTGCAGAGAAAAAGGGACAGATAACCTATCAGGAAAGATCATCATCGCTCTGTTTTCTTGGAAAGCTAAAGAGAACACAACTTATTTTTCATGCACCATCCCTCAGGTCTAACTTACATAAGCCATTCCTTATACCCACCTCCCCTCAAATCTGCTGATGCTGCCAGGTAGGCAAAATTATCCAGGCTGATAACATCAATGATTGGACTCACCACTCGGGTATAATCCTGAAGGAGAGAGAGAAAGAGGGAGAAAAAAGGAGTCAGGCTTTCTTGAATGTCCAGCAAAGCTGCCAGAGATCAGGAAACACAAAGCTGCACATGTAAATCTTTGTCTGATTTCTCCAATATGGTTCTGGTAGCTGTGCAAGGGATCTGTGACCACTCCATCCAACCATGGAGATGGTAGGTACTAGCCAGCTGCACTCCATGGATATCAGGAATGGAGTCGGACTCCAACACTTAGGAATGCTGCTAAGAAACAGCTCTTTATTTCCTGCCCAAGTTACAGGGCACAAATCACTGTCCCAAGGGTTTTGTGCTTGCTTTTGATATCTATTGACAGCACACCTTCTGCTCAGCCATCCTTGAATTAACTCATTATCATCAACCTAGAAATTATCAAACCCCTAAAAAAGCATCTTCTTAAGAACTACTATGAATCAAGACTACACATTTAAGATTCATAGTGCAAACATTATAATACATATGACACACTGTATATATTATAACATCAAGATATTGTGACTACTTTCTTGCCATTAAGGCATATAGATATTTACAGTTTTCCTTTGTAATCCTTTTACTAAGTAGAAGTTGAACAATTTTTCAACATCATGAGACAGGGCATTACAGACAGTGTTGTGACAGCTGACAAATAAGATGAGACTGAGCTGACAATGCCAGAAACAGCACCTTGTTATTGGACAGCTGCCAGCAACCGTGCCTTTCCTATCAAACCTTCGTTTTGTGCCTTGCAATAGTTCCTCCTGATGTACGACACTTGGCTAGGATGGGACATCCTTGGTAAGAGGTACAATTCATGTTTTTTCCCCTCTGAGCTGTGATGGCTGCCCAGCCAGAGTGTGTCTGCGCAGCTTGAGACCCCAGCACCCACCTGGCAGCCTGGTGTGCCAGCCACTACTCCAACCAGCCAGTGCCAGGGCTGGCTAGGGCAAGACTGAAATCTGAAATAGGATGTGCATCAGAAATGTAGGAAGTAGGTCAGAAATAGGTTGACTTGAAATCTGCTCACTAAAAAAATTGTATACTAGAGCTAGCACATAGGCTTTTGCAATTTAAATTCTTCCCTGAAGAAATGAGTGAGGTTCTTCCTGCTTAGGGACCCCTATGCCAATGCCGCAGCTTGACTTAAAGACCAGTAAGTAAAGTAAACATTTATGGGCTTTACTGAACAAGAATAATAAGCAGATGCTTTTAATTCACCAATTCTGAAGTTTCACCTTCTTCTGCTCCGCCATATTAAGCTAATCAGACATGCTTACAAAGCATCACTAAAGCCTGCACCCCTTCTCCTGTGGCCCATTACTTCATGGGGTCCTCCTTTCAGAGGGGAACAATCACAGCCACTTGCAAGCATGGCTTCTGCCATCACCTCTCCCCTGCCTTTTCTTACAGCAGAGCTGTATGATCTCCCCCTCCAGCTCTACAGTGCAGTCAGGATGACAGCTGCTAATATTCCCACCTCATTTTCACTCTTCCAGCCTTACATCAATCCTTTGCCAAGTGAACCAGCAAAGGGACATCCCTGCACTCATAGGCAGCTTCTCTGTGCTAGGAAGCTGCCTGCATGCAGGTGATGTATGCTGGCAGCTCAGTGGGAACATTAATGGAAGGAAAGTTTTGGCAGTGACAAGGCAGGGAGGAGGATGCAGCAGCAAGGGAGATGGAAACCATGGAAAAGCTGCACAATGTATGCTGCCCAAGGGGCTGCCCTAGACACAGGTGAACAGGACTAGGAAGCACAATGCCTGCAGGAGACAAGAGGTACAAGTTGGTGGTTCCAGCATTCACTATTGCATCCCATCACTCTGCACCTCCTGCCTTGTCACACTGGCAGAACAGAATCCCATCAGGGACCTCTTGCCCATCTAGCTCAGGCTGTACCTTCTCCTGTAACAGCCTGCCTGAGGAGCACCTTGGCAGGCCTTGTTCTCACCAGGTCTGCTGATGGCATGTGAGGGCAGAGGATCCACCAGCACAGGACAGGCCAGCTCCATCCATCCCAGAGCAGGACATGGTGCTCACCTCTTTCACTCTCTGAAGCATTGGCTGCAGCCACTCGCTGTTGACTTCACAGTGACTGTCCAAGAAGGTGAGGATGCCAGCAGTCGCCACTTCAGCTCCTCGTACCCGTGAGCGAATCAGCCCTATGAGGAGAAGAGGAAAGCAAAGGAGCAGGAAGGTTAGGAAGGGAAACAGCTGAGCCTCCTTCAGAAAAAATACTTTGTGTGGCCACTACAGGGGAAGAGCAGGTGATTCTCCTATATCACATCTCCATCAGGAGCAGAGAGCGGCTTTAGCAGGGCATACCCTGGGGACAGTCAGATGAGCCCCGCCAGCACACAATGAATGACCTCTCCTGTCACTTCTGTCCATGACACAGAACTTTCACCTGGCTCCTTGCTCTTCCCTTCCAGCCCTCCCCACAGACACCTCACTGTTGCCTGCTTGCTCATTCTCCCATTGAGCACCCTGCTGCCTCCGTCACCAATTCCCCATGGCCAAATCCTGCTCTCTGCTTTTTGCCTTCCTTACTCCTTATCTGCTTTATTCCCATTTGTCCTTTATTCTGCCCTGCACAGATATCAGCCTGGCTTTCAGATGACTCCTTACTTTTTTACAGACCATCCCACTATGTGGGATGCTCTTTGTGAACTAACAGTGATTCCTGTCTCTCCTTTTAGATCCTTGCTCCAAACCTGCTGGCACTGACAGCTTTAGAAATAAGCCAGCACACGTGAGTCAAACTAAAGAGCAGCTGGGAAAGTCGGAGTCATTTACGCACGTAGGAGATATATGAGAAAAAACTTTCCTTAATTGTATCTCTTTATGATAGATACATGATTGGTTTTCCTTCTCCCACATCTCCTACACAGCCTGTTATCTTGCACTTGACAGTGCAAGAGTTAGCTTGAGTTTAAAAGGACAAGACTTACATCTGCATCTTTATTCATAAAGATCTTAAAATTTGGTCTTTGTTCCAGCCAGGGCCTCTGGACACCACTTCTCATTATTTAAGTATTACATGAGACCCCTGAAGCCTTAGAGTTGATAAGCTGTGTTCTTCCTCCACAGAGCTTCCAAATGCTTATATTGAAAAAACAAACTGTAACTGTAAGAAACAACATGTAAGCAGCTGGCAGGCAACCAGGGTCATGTGGAAAAATAAGCAAAATCTTTGTACTTAGAAAGCTTTCCACACTCACCTTCTCGATGGGTATTTCGTAGACACTTGACCTTTGGGATCTTGGTAAGGAGCTGGCAGTCCTCAGCTTGGGGAAGGCAAAAAAGACATTTGGCACACATGCATGAATTATTTGGCTTCAACAGAGGGCCCCAATTAACTGTCCTCCTGCTTCTCCATGGGAGGGGAAATTCTGCTTTCACTTAACATCACATTAATCAGCCTGATGGCCTCAACCCTGTTGTCTATAGAGTACACAGAAGAGCACTGCCTGCTTGCTGTCCTCCTCAGGCAGCTGAGCCCGTGTTTCCCAATCCTCTGAGCAGCCAGGCCTCCATCTCCCCTGCTCAGCATTTCACAAGAACAATAGGGCATGTGCTGGCAGCGTGGCACTGGGCACTAACGAAATGGAGGGAACACAGGCAACTGGGACTGCAAATCACCAAAGTGCCAAGGGAAAGAGAGTTCTGTAACATACAGTGATCTTATCCACTCTCTTTGCCTTCAGTGGCTCATCCGGGCATTTCCTGCCATTTGTTCTCAGGGCAGTTTCCACTTGATTTTATTGAATAAAGGCCACTGGGATGCGACCCGCTTCCTTGGAGACACCATCACATTGACACAGGGACGCCTGACTGAGGACTCTGCTGGCAGCCTGCCAGAACCTCCTGGCATCCCTCATTTATATTACCTAGGGAAGATGAGGGAGAGGAAGAGTTACCTGCTCCAGCCAGGTACCAATGAGCACTGAGTCTTTAGTTCTCTGTCATCCTCTCTCTATTCCTGCTCTAGCAGATGTCATAGGAACAGCAATTTCTAACTTCCTCTTTTTTCTTGCTCCACCAAATTCACCCCGTTGTTTATTCCATATTCCTTTCCATGTCTCCTGCCCCCTCTTTCCTGCTGTCATCTTCCCACAGACTGAGCACTCTGGGGAGAACACAAAGGCCCTTAGCCAGAGTGCACCTCTTAGCACATTCCTGTACAAGCATTTCCATTCTCAAGGATACGTGCAATCTGAAATACTGCTCTTATGTCGGCACTTTGGCAAATGCTGCATCATCCCAGGGAAATGGCAGGTGCTCTGAATTATACAGCATCAAGATTTTGCTGGAACTCTGCTATAAGGGGAGGCGATGCTCTTATCTTGGCCAAGTCACAACTTCAGGTACAAGAATCCTTATTAAGCCATTCACTCTGCAGGAGTGGAGCACATCACTTGCCTGTAGCTACTTGCTAGAGATGACAGACTCTCAGTATATTTGGAGAAACTGAGGCAGGTATTAAAGCAAAGTGTCAGAGCTCAAACATGTGCTGAAGTGTCTCCATGAAGGTGTCTCAGGGAAGTGGCTATATCCACAAATATCCAGCTGCCAGTGAAAAAATAGGAGCTGTGACAGGATGGAGCCTTTTAAAAATCTTTCAGTTTACTGAGGAGCCTAAATCGGAGCTTCTGGTTGAACCCTGTGCAGAACAAGTACCAGAAATCCATCAGTGTTGATCTGGAACACTTTGCCCATTAAGAACTGAATTTTTAGGTGTAGAATGTGGAACACTTAGTATTGTTTGTTGGACATGCTCAGAAACACCGAACTTAAACAGCTGAGCACAGCTCAGTACTTATTCAAATCACACTGCAAGACCCTCAGAAACTTAAATCCCTCACCTCAGCATCCACCTTTAAAAATGTTTTTTTGTTGCTAAAGCTACACAAGTATTTAGCTGCAAAATCAAAATAGCATTTCTTCCTTACCTCAGCAGGCCAAGGTGGGCATTCGCAGCTATCTGTAAAGTGTTCTGAAGGAGTAATTATCGATTATTATAAATGGTACATAACTAGATTGTCCTTGAATCTAGAACATATCATGGGAGAAGCAAGAAGTCTTCTATCCCCACCACCTCACAGCTACTACACAACAGCCAGGAGCAAGAGCAACTGGACAGATGGAAAGACTCCAGAGCCTCCAGTCTGCAGGTCTGGTGGAACTGATGCAGTAGACACTCCACCCCTGTGCCAAGCTGCAGAAGAAGGTATGGTGCTGTCCAAAGCAGTAGCTCTTCCACAGCTTCCCACAGGGACACCTGTGCACATGGAGGCAGACAGCCAGTCTCGCCTCGGCCTGCCTGCAGGACCCCAGGCAGGAATTTTCTGTATGCCCCACTGCATCCTCTTCTTGAATCTTGGTCTGTTATTACCTGCTCTGCTCAGGTACACCACTGCTACATATCTGTCTGTGCTAAACAGCTCACCAAATGGTGCATAATGAAACTCGACAGAGATCTCTGGCAACCTAACAAAAACTGCCACGCTGACAGGAAAGGAAGACCCAATGGAAAGAAAAAGAGAGGAAGAAGCTCTGGCCTCTGCCATGCGTGGACATTAAACACAGAAAGAGTTACTTTCTTTTCTTTTTCTCCTGCATACAGACAAGAGGGAATCTGTGAGAGAGGGGGACTCAACAAAGCAAACAAAAAGCAGGAAAACAGAAAGGAAGAAATAAGTGTAAAGGAAGTAAGTCCAAACTTACGATCTGAGCTGAAGTCATCTACCAAAATGATCTCCTGGATGAGACTGGGAGGGGTGCGGTTCAGAACACTGCAGGGACCCAGGAAAGAAAAAGCCACTTCGTGAGCTGCCATAATAACGAAGTTAGGACTGACAGAAATCTGCTGTGCTATGCATTACACCAGGAATACCAAACTCCAGAAGCAGTGACCTTGCCCTTGTAACAGTGTTCATTGGCAGGACCAAACTGCAAGTGAGAATATCCCAGAGAGCTATGCCATCTCAGCCAGACCTTACAAGGACCCACAGCCAGGAGCTGACGGCAGGACTTGCCTGGGGCAGCTAGCAAAGGATGCTGCAGCACGCCCTCTGCCTCTAAACAGAGGTGAAATGGAGAGCACCACCTGCCCCGAGGCAGCTGGAGAGCCTAAAGAGCTGCCACTCTCCCCAGCAAGGAGCTCTATCCCAGTGCAACAGGTGAGACCTGCTCGGGCTTTCTCACCAATTCGCTTCTTTGGAAGGAAATATTGCCAATATTCTGGATTTGAATTTTTTCCCCTCTTTTGCTTGTCACCTGTCTCTCTTTCAAACCAGCACCACACGTGTTGAAAGCACCCCCTTTCCTCAAGTTGGTTGCACCATACCATGTAATACCCTCAGGTCTGCACTGAGTTTGCATCTGCAGGGCACACACAGGAAAGCAGATAAAAGCTTCTGCCCTCCTCAGAGGTCAAAGCACTCCGGTACCCTGGAGTCTGAGCAGCTCGGTTCTGACCTCTTTATCAGTCTCATTCATTTAAAATGCTTGAACTCATTTTCCATTAACTTCTTCAGGTCTTTCTTTTGGCTTTACTACCATCACACAGCATATTCCCCCTTCAAGCCTCCTCCAATGCCTCTATGCACAGGCAGGTCCTCATTAACTTCAACAAGGCTGCTCAGTGATGCTTAGGCAGTCCAATGAAGAGGGCACTCATGCAAATTTTCATACTAAAACCAGAGGCAAACACTGTCCTCCTAGTTCTAGCAACCTGTCTCATTTCAGTGGCACCTGCTCTTTTGAGCAATACTGGAGAAAAATTTCTGGCTTTTTTTCTCTTTTGGTTTTTTTTTTTTTTGGTTGCTGTTTTATATAGGAAATACACAACAAGAATAGTCCCATACTCCCAGGAATGAAGGTGTAGAGAAATAAATTCCATCTTGTTAAGTAACATCACTGATGGCTTTGCACACAGAGCCAAAGTTTCCTCAGTTTGGAAGAGTTTTCTGCTTTCTCACACAGCGAAATTCTGACTGTTCTGCTGCTCAGTATCACATCCCACTCTATTTCAGATTCACATTGCTTTATACGCCTCTGATAGTATTTGTATTTTGAGCTTACATGTCCCTAGATGACTGAGCTTGCATTTTCCAAAGCCGAATCTCATTTGCTTCTCTTGGCTCATGTCTCTCTGGATCCTCTAGTATGGTGGGGTGGGAGGTGGGGGGATGTTCCTCTGCCATTCCAAGTGCAGCTTCTCCCAGCACAACCACCATCTGCATATTTTACAGACAAGGTTGCCCTGCGCTGAAATTCTCGTCTGTGCAAACACAGCGCAAAACAACCCAGACAGACTGCAATATAATGGCTGTAAAATGGTATTCCACACCCTCCTCCACTAGCTTGACTATTGGCAACGCTCACATTTTCTCCACAAGTTTTAGGTCTTTCAACTCAACGTAACTGGGGAAAAAACCCCATTTTGTTCTCACTTCTTTATCTGTCCACTAATTCCCCAGTAGAGAGAACGCCCCTTGAGGAGCTCACAGCTCATTGTACAGTGCCCTGTTCTTCTCTCAGCCCTGCAATAACTTACTGCAGATCCTTGGGAAAGGTACTCAATCTTCTTTGCACTTTGTCTTCCCTGTCTTTTTAACAAGCAGCACAGGAATCCTAATATTTCCCTTCACTGAGGTGCAGAGACTGCCATGACAATCATTTTTAGGCACAAAAATGTATTATTAGAATTCCAAAATCCAAATGACAAGTGCCTTTTACAGCAGAAACATGGACTGTTCCCCCCTCATCTCATGGATTCCCTACCTACTTTGCCTTTTCTCACAGCTTCCTTCTTTCAGTATCAGAGTCCTTACTCTCCTGCATGACGTGACATCAGCACTGCCAATGAGTTTCTCTCCTCCATCCGTCCCCCCTCAGTTCACAGATAATCTTGTTTATTCTGGATGTTAGCAGAAGAGTATCTTTTTTCTCTTTGCTCTAAAATAATATCCTTTTCTGCCATTATTTAAGTTGCCATTTTAATAAGATGCTACACCAAATGCTCTAGCATTACAACAGCATCCTCTTAATCAGAATTTTTACAGGCTCTCTGCATAGGCACTGAACCACTGACATCTGTTCAAATCCACTGACTTTGAGCCTGACAATTCACCTTTACATTTGCCCCGAAACCAAACAGTCCCTGCAGTAGTGACTGAAATCAGAAAGAGAAAGAGAGGGACCAAACAACAAAGCACTTGACTTTTTTCATCTGCAAGAATGGTCACGGCAGCAGAAGTGACGGTATGCCTTAATTATTAATCATGCATAGACTTCAACCATATAAAATGCCTTTTGAGTGACAGCTGTTTCTGAAGGAGAACAGGATGCCAAGCAAGTGACTGATTTGAGAGTGACAGTTACGTCCTAGCAAGGAAAAGAGATCAAAGCAGACAAGCAGCTCTTGACTGACACGCATCTCCTGCAGGACTGAGGATGCCAGCAACAAGCCATTTGAACTGGCATGTTCACGAGTTTTGTCTGATAGCCTATTTCCCGTTTTTTCCCCCTATTCCCCTACTTAGTTTCTTGCTGGATATTTTTAACCAGTTGTCTCCCTCTACACTGAAAACATGTGGCTGGAGCCCACACTAGAAGGCAGGTATGCAGCCCATGCGGCCTCTGAAGACCAGGAGGGGCAAGCAACAGGGTGCTTGAGGGAATATGTTATTCCTCCTCACGGTCACTCCTCTATTTCCTCCTCTCCCTCATACACAAACATTTCTCCCATCCTCAGGAAGCAACAACAGCACATCATTCCTGATGCTTCCACCCAGTAGCAGAGACCCCAGAGACAGGAGGGAGAAGTAGGCAACTGCAGAGCAGCCAGAGGCATTTAAGTCCATGTGTTCACACTTGCATGTGGGGTTAGCAAGAAGGGTATGCAGATCAGGATCTGGCCCCTAAGCTGCCAGGTTTAGATCATCTTGAAATAAGCCTGTGATGCAGGAGTATCATCCCAGGCTCACCTCCCAAGATCTTTTGGTAGCAGCCCTGCCACTTTGTTGAGTTACCTCGCAGTAAGCCAGTACCTGGCTCAGGGGGGGGCATCTGGGCTCCCTCTGGGTTTAAGATCAGTTCAACCCCAGTGCCCTTTTTCATGTATTTCATTCTAGAATTTCCCAAAGTCTTATGGCTGGTTTTTGAGTGCCCAAATTCAGACATTCAAAAGCCACACTTGCAAAGATCTCATGTATGAAAATTTCAACTGGTAATACATTTTCTACTCACCTCAAAAGATTAGGCCTCTAAAAATGTTTTCAGACATAGAAAATTTTGCTTTTAGTGTTGCGCATTTCCATCAGTTTTCCTCTTTCACACCCACTTCTCTTATAGCATCCCCACAGCGTAATTAGGATAACTGAACTTGGGAAAAGGCCCATAATAACAGTGGAATCATATTTAACTTTCATCAAATGCATCTCAAACGGTTCATTCTAATCATCTAAATAATCATGCTCTACCTGGTTTAAGAAAGCTCTTACAGATATAGAAGTAATGACAAGCTGCAAGCCTGACTAGTCAGCAGGTAAGCAGGCAGTGCAATTTTACGCTTCCTGTTGCTTAATATCACTGTGGTCCTCAGCAGACTCACAGCCAGGTCATAAACCCAACAGAACAGAACAGCCCTGTCCCTTTGATACTTGACTGATCCCGAAGTGCCAGGGATGCAAAGTAATTACACAGTGCTGGTGCACTGACTGTGTATGTGACTGGAGCAACAATTACGCTCACAGCAGTAATTCAGCCTGGCACATTCAGATGAGTTCTGCTGAAAGACAGGACTCTCAGGTTACAGAAGAGGCCCTGAAGAGCTCTGTCAAATCTCTCTACAACATCAGTGTCAACCTGTAAGTCAGAGTTATACCTCTTCTAGCAGTGCAGCCACGACCTAAGCCTTTACCTCTATATGGTTGTCAAACCTCCAGGGCTCAAAGACAAGGCCACTAGCCAATGCTTGGCTTGTGGCACTGCAAACACTGTAGAGCCCAAGAAGAACTCAGCCTTCAGGATCTCCCACGAGACAGGGATAAATTATTGACACTTCTGACATGATTTAAGGAAGGAGTAAATCCATCACATGCATGGGCTGTAAACCATCTGGCAATGAAGACCCCAGCTGTAGCCAGAGGTCTGTGAGGAAATTCCACCCACTGCACCATCCACAGCAGAGTGCAGCCAGTTCCTCATAATAGCACTCCTCCAGTGGCAGCAGCATTGCAGGGACCAATCTGAATAGATGGATCACCCATTTTTCAAGGTCTTTGTTAGGGCTCTGGTTGCAGGAGACCACATCTGAGAGACTGGTAATATCACATCTTAAGCGCTGTGTCCAGTTCTGTGCTTTCCAGGACAAGAAAAAGTAGGACACACTACCATGGTTTCTCAGCACCTATTTACTGTCTGACCTATGATTGAAAAGGCAGAAATCTCCAACTGCCCTAGCAGCACCATGATCCCAAACAAGTCTTCCCGTTTTCTGGACAGTGACTCTGTAGAACTCATTGTATGGTTCAAATGAAAAGAAAATTATAGAAATAAAGACAAAATGTGTCAATGCAATATATACAGGTCTCTGGAAACACAATAGCACCAAACTTGGCAGGCAGAAACCCAGCCTTCTAGACATGAGACACACTTGAAAAAGCTTGTTCTTTATTTACATAGAGCATTTCTTTAAGTCCACAGGACCTGTCAAGGGAAGAAGTGGCAATGATGAATAATGCATTCCTGTTAGTGATACCATCAGCTCAAACTGCTACACAGACAATTCACTCTTCCTTCAGCCTCAACAGGCTTCCTGGCTTGCTTGCAGCCTTCAGAAACCCTTTGAGAAATTACTTAATAAGTCAGAGAAGTCAGAGGGCATTTTTTTCTGTGGAAACTAAAAGGAAAAGAGCCTCCCTGGGTTCTGTGGGGGTGATGGAAGAGGTCAGTGAAGGAGAAGCTGGAACATCACTTTGTGGTACAGATAACTGCAAGCCTCCATCTATTTAGGGATGCTGACAGGCCCTATGCCACCTATTTACTTAGCTAGATTTGGCCACTGCTGGTACTCAGATATGAGGAGACACTGGTACAAGACAGCAAGTGTCCTGCGGGCTCAGCAGGGGCTGTGTGCAAAGCCCCAGGGAGCACCTGATGGGCCATCATGTTCAGCAACTGTTTACCAGCAAGGGACTCTGAGCAAGGGCTCAGTCTCAGGGAGACTTGTTCACCGCTTGGTGCTTGAGAGACTCACAAGCTATGCTCCTGCCCGCACTGAGCCAGCCTCAGCTCCTGTAACACGTGCCCTAGCAGGGAGCTGGCTGCTTACTTCTGTTTGTGGAACATGGTTCCTCCCAAGCCTCCAACCCTCAGCTGCACCCAGCAACACAGAGCGTTCTCTTTGGTCCCCCCTCACTCTTTCAAACCAAGCTCACTCTCCCAAACCAAGCTCACACGGACTGTGGGTGCAGGCCCAGCTGCCCTTTCTTGCTGCTCATGATTCCCCTGACTGGAGCCATACAGTGGCTAACTGCAGATATGCTGTGCATCTGGAGATATGCCCACAATGCCAATCCAAGCCTGTCCTAGTGGGCCAGCTCGAGAGTAGAACGCTATCACTTGGGGCACTGCAGCCACCCTGCTCGTCTAGCTGCTGGAAAATGCCTAGTTTTCCACCAGAGCACTCCCAGACCCTACCATCCAGGCCCGGCAGCCCAGCTGAACTCACCTCTTCACCGTGCGGAGCAGGGTAGATCGCGCCTCATTGTGGAAGGTGATGATGAGACTGGTGGCTGGCAAGTCGGTGTCATAGCGCACGGAAGCGCACCTGCAGCACGGGAGAGCACAAGTGTAAGCCAAACACTACCCAACAGCAGCCACGGCAGCAGCGTACCTGGAATTCCTAACATGCTAAAATCAGAATCAGCACAGTTGAGCTGCAGCAAGGGAGGCCTCAGCAGCCCTGGCACCAAGGCTGGCAGAGCTTGAAAAGAACAGTGCCTATTGAAAGTCAACGTTTGGAGGCTGCGATACCTAAGCTCACAAAGCTGCATGCTAAGGAGGCATGTGGGTTTTACAGTGAACTAGATTTCAACATCGTGGATTTTAGTCCCTGAATTTACCTGTGATTCACATAAAATCTTGTTTATTCATGCACAGGATATGCATATGGTGAGGATGCATGGAGCTCATACACCCAGGCATTGCTGTATAAAGCACTTCAAATTCTTTGGACACCAAACTTCACAGGAAGGAAAACACTAGCTACTGCTGTGATCTGCGCTGGGGAGTTACTGAGGCTCAATTCTAATGGACCCGCTGGCAATGAAGAGTAATTCCTTCTATCTTCTCATCTGACTTTGTAATGTTAGGTGCATACATACATTCTCACACTCAGAGACAGGGACTGTCTTGCACCAGGCTGCTTCTCCCCGTGGAGAACAAAGCTTCTGTGAGGGGAACAACTCACAGATGCGAATCCTGAATCCAATTCTGAAAGATGCTAAGCATGGCTGATTTGGGCTGATCTGCTCCTCCAAAGCATCTGCCTTCTTAACTTCCAGACAGTGTCAAACTGCAGTCAGTCTGCTCTAATTTCCTGTCTGATGAGGAACCCACACTTACTTTTAACAACTCAAGGCTTTGCATAGACTGAATATCTCCATCCTAAGAGGGAATACAATTTGCTTCTTAGACCCACTACTTGTACTTCCACATCTACTTACTGTTCTTTTATAACTATTGCTAAACTGTTACTGGTTTTATCATCACTTTCAATCCTACTGGTTTATGACTTTTTCATTGCAATGTTTTATTAAGGGAACAGCAGCTTCATACGGCAATTTTCAAACATATAGAGAAACCTTGATGAAGACTAAAGTGGAAAGCGTGAGAACAGACCTCAGACAGACCATATTTATTATTGTTTCAAAATAACTCCATGATGTAATGCATACAAAATGAATTAAAGAATCAGGAAGTGAAAAAGCAGAAGAAGCTGATGTATGTGTTATTTGGGGAAGTTTTCCCAATACTTCAGCATTACTACAGCATCACAGAGAACAAGGACAAGGTTTGTGCTCGAAAGTTGACCCTCTCTTTGCTTTGGAACAAAGAAACAGCTACATGCTAAGTCAGAAGGAACTTGTGGATGTGGAGTCAAGTATGTCCATGCTCTGCTTGGGTGCCTGAAGGAAAATTGATGTTAATGACCTACAAACTCCCCCCATGCCTTAAACAAAGAGCCAGGTCCACAATCTAACTTGTATCAGCTGAAATATGTCGTCATCCTGAGTTGCCATCCCAGCAACTATTCCAATACTGTTGTAACATAACATAGTCAAACACAGATTGCTCATTCCCAAACTACTCCCCGTAAAGGGGAAGAACACAGAAATAGGTTTATTTGTTCTGATTATATACTTCTTTGGACTCTCCATTGCTCAAGAGAATCCTTGCAAAGCTGGGTCTGAAACAGCCATACATTTTGCAGGGAATCACATACATTTTGCTCTTCCGGCTGAAGTGCACAGATGAGGCTCTGCACAAAAAGCATGCTCTGCATGCTGTCACAGTTCAAAATAAACAATAATTCACCTTTGAAGCGAGCTGGTTTTAGCCAGAACATGACAGCAGATTAACGTAAAACAGCAATTCTGCATGGCAGGGAGACTTGTCAGTAACATAGGACAAGGCACCATTGCCTCTGAGTCCCTAGGAAGCCAATCCCAAATACTATGCTGGAGAACAGCAGCACAAGACTTGGATCCCACAACCAAGGTCCTGACTGCTTGCTTTCACAAAGCACTCTGATGGCTGTCAGTGCTGGCAGGCTCACAAAGCTCCATGTCTCTTGGCATCCCTTTCACAATTCCAATCAAGTTAGATGCCTGGTTTCCTGCTCCCAGCAGCTGTGAAATGTTGCTTTTCAACCATACCATACCTAGAACCATACATGGTTCTAGGTAGAGTCTAGGACCGAAGTAGACTATTGTACACTATCCTATTACTATTAAACCTACAGTTTTCAAGACCCTTTTTGTACGAAAGCATTACCTTTTTCTACTCTAGAAACTACAAAATAGTTACCTGAGCACTATTAGCAACTAAAGGATGGGTTTTTTCAGCAGAATAAATTCACCCTCAGTGAAACAAGGACAGAACAACAAGCGCTTTGCAAGCCATGAAACACCGTATTTGCACATCAGTTTCATCCCTACCCCAGCAGCCCTCATCCAAACAGTGATGTTCAGGCTGGAAAGAAGCACCAAACCAGCTTCAGACAGCCAGGGCATAGCAGGTGAGAAACACCAGAGCAAAGCAAGGCTGCAACAAAGGTGTACTTTGCAGGCAGGACAGAAGGATGCTGAGGGAAGCTGTGAGTGTGGGGGCAGTTGGGCAAAAAACAACTGTCCAATGAGCAATTTGAGCTGCAGTGGAGGGGATGTGCTAAAACAAGACAATGCTTGGACCTGGAAAAAGAGATGTTAGAAAAGTCACAAGATGGGACTGAATTATTCAGGGTTCTCTGAGCATTTGAGACCTTTCCAGATGAACCATGAAATTCAGTGAAAAAAACCCCAAATATCCTTTGTCAACATTGCAGACCAACACAGGAGAGCAGCGGACTCCCCGCACCACGCAGAAGCCACGGCTGGGAGCAGGGGCTGCAGGGTACCTGTAGTGCCTGGTGTCCCGAATGGGTCGGTCGCTGCTGAGTTTGTCACTCTCCAGCTGGTTAAAAGCGTGCTGGCGGTAGGGGTCTTCTCCAGCCTTCAGCACCTTGGAGGACAAGTAAGCCTTCTCGTCAAAACCCCGCCGGCTGTTCTTCTCTCTTTGGGGAGCCCTCGTCATCTAGAGCAGAGACAACCACCAGAGCGTCAGGGAGAGCAGCCAGCCCATGCATAGACAGAGGTAACAAGTTCTGACATTGCCACACATGTGGAAGTCGCTCAGGTATGGAGGGAGGCAGGACAGGCAAGAGCTTGGAAAGGAAAGCAGGAAGTCCTCATGATAAGGTGTTAAAATTGTCATCTCTGAGGAAAATTGCAGGCTTCGATATCCTTACTGACTGAGCTTGGGATGAAAGCTGCTGCTCCTCAGCACAGGCAGAGCCAAATTCCCTTTAGCACTTGTTACACAGAATGTGTGAGACTGCAGGCATTTGGAAATCCTTCTAGGCAATGAATGTCTGAGAGCAGTCTCCAGCCAAGGTAGCTGAGACACAGTACTTTGAGGAAAAGCAGTTTCAGCCCTTCCACAGTCACTACTGCATACAAACACAGAGGCAGCTGATTTAACAGGCTCCCTGCTGTGCCTTGCTCAGACTTGCCCAGTCTCACAGATGTCCCTCATACAGTTGAAAGCTGCAAATGACTTTCCTCAGTACCCCACAGGAGTTAAAAGACCTGGGCCATCCCTCTCCTCTCCTAATTTTCCTCTAACTTTCCTAGGCCACAGAGTCAGTACAATACCAGCACCTGAAAACCACTCACTAGGGTCATCAGGAGGGAGGACAGGCACAGCTCTGGCCCATGCCGAACTCTTAGGGACGTGATTCTGTTTGGAAACAACCTACAAACTCTAAAATATTTGCTTATAAAACTATCAAGATTGTTTATACAATAAAAGTAGTTTAACAAATTGTCTGTGGTAGCTGTTTGATAGACCAAATCATGAAGAAGACAAAATACTCCCAGCCTTGCAAGGGAGTGCTAGAGCTCCCCAAAACAGCTGCAAGAGGCAAATACCAGCACCTACACATCTCATTCAAAGCACTAGATAATCCTCAGATCTTGAGATCCTTTTATGTAAAATAGCTTGAATACTCTCCAATACTAGGCTTGATCACATTCTTCCCTCTGCTAAAAGTCTCCTTTTAGGAGTTACAGAGGGCAAGAGACCAGAGAATGGTCCCCAGTATCACACAGCATGTTGGTTGAGCCATTCTAGTGGTTTGGGAAAGAATTCAAGAGACCCAACACCACAGCAAATTCCTTAAGCAGTAGAGTGCTTAGAAGAACATTCATCTCTGCAGCTTTCTCTGACAAGGGCTACCCTGCAGTGCAGACAGCCCCACGAGAACGAGACCGTCAGATAAGATGATGGCAAATGAAATTCAGCACAGAGAAGTGCAAGACAATGAACATTAGAAAAAATAAATTGAACTACTCATGTACATTCATGGATTTCAAATGAACCGTGACCACTCAGGCTACAGATCTGAGCATCCCCGTGGACAGCTCAAATGAAACCCTGCACTCGTCTGCCGAGATGGGAAATGCAGCAAATTGAGTGCACTGCAAATGGGACAGAGAAAACTGAAACCATCGTGAGCAGTTATATGAAATCAGTGACAGCTCAGCAGCCGTGACCAGAGCACAAGCTTTGTCAAGCTTGTATTTGGAAGGAAGCTACTGGAGGATGAAGAGAAATTAGAGGTTAGGACTATTCCATTTGGAGAGAAGATGAATTAAGTCAGAAAAAAACCCCGAAGGTGGCCCATAAAACTATGCCTAATACAGCCAAAGTCAGCCTGACGCTCAGATTTCCCTGTCTCACAGTACAAGAACGAGGCAAACATCTTTTCATGAGGAAAAAAAAAAAAGAGCTACTATTTTCAACAGAGAGAGATTCCTTCAGCCACTGCACAACCAAGCCAATGCTTATGGATTTGCCCTTGTGTAGGACACACAGTGGCACACTCCAGTGGGTGACTGCCTCTGCTCCGCTCCTCCAGGCAGAGAGTGCCCTGCTCTGCCACTCCTTCTCCAGGAATGCTGCTGCCATCCCCTCTGCCCCTTGCAGCCACCACCACATTGCCTGGGCATGGCGCTGGGTTACAGCAACATCTTTGCTACTTTTATGGCTGGTTTCACAGCCTGCTGCCTAGAATCTTCCTTGAAATCACATTTTCAGTATGATGAGAAAATAATTACTTTCATACCTCTGAAAACGGAAACGTTTTCTTTCCTTAAATCATACAAGGAGTTTTGTCAAACTCAGCTTCCATTTCTCTTTTTCCTTTTGCTCTAGAAAACAATGCTGATTTGCAGCAAAAGCCCAGCTTATCACACACCTTTAAACATTTTGCAGTCACTCGCTTGCCCTTTGCTACTTATCTCTTGCCTCTCCCTCTCCGAGTCCCAGAAAAGCAACAGCACTTTTTGGTTTATGTTGCCAGGAACATACTAGAAAATGCTGGAAATTACAATTTATCTTCAGGAGACATTCTTCTAGATACTATGGTTCTCACGTTACTTACACATCAAAAAGTGGTAAAAGAGCACTGGGAATTGATTGTCAGTTAAGAGTTAAGTCCCACTTGCAGTTTTATCTCAGACAGTATCTCTTTGTGCTCTCTTCAAATGGGGGAAAAGGGAGGATTCAGAGGATGACAGCAAGGAGGGCCTGGCTTCAGCTTCCAGAAAGGCAGCTAATCAATAGATAATCAACAAGTAACCAAACATCCATCTATGAGCACCAAGAAGATAACAAGGTAAAAAATAGGAGCTAACTGAGATTTGTCAAGGCCCAGTAATATCAGACCAATCTAATTTTCTTCTGTGATAGAGTAATCAGGCTCAAGGGTATGGAGAAGCAGGAGACAGATACATCATGACTTTGATAACGTTTTTGGTAGGGGCTGTTAAGATGTTGTGATTAGCAAGCTAGAGAAATAATAGTCTGGGTGAAGCTACTGCAGAATGGGTGACACTGGTTCGAAAGCTACTGGTGGAGCATAATTTTTAGCTGTTCACTGTCAGAGCAGAGGGGCTACGGTAAGAGCAGGTCTTAGGGGTTTGTTCTGCATCCAGCGCTATTCACTATTTTCATAAATACCTTGGATATTCAGACATAGTATGTTTGTCAAATCCTTAGGAAATCCAGAAAAAATGTCAGATACATTGGGTAACAGGATTAGAATTTAAAATTATCTCAGCACACGGAAAAAATGCCTGAAAACAGTAAACACAATTCCATAAGGGCACTGCAGACCTCTACAGTTCACCTAGACTGTGCTGACACAAAATATGGCAGAGACAGCATGGCAGCAACTCCTCAGAAAAGCCGTAGACATTACAGCTCATAACAAACCACACGACAGCAAAGTCAGATTAAAAAAGCAGAGCAAACACAATCCTGAGTGCAGTGTAGACAGCTATGAACGAGCCTGACAAAGTGAATATAAAGCTTATCTTCAAGGACTGAGTTGCTTTATCAGATTATATTCCTAGAACACAGATGTTGGACTACAGGACGTTTATTGCTGTGAAGTCAAATGATACTTGACAGGAACAGTACAGGTTCCCTATGAAACCCTGCCAAACCCTGTGAGAAGGGCGGACTAATGTCTGCCCCGCCTCTCTCCCGTCCTTTCACATTAACACCTCTCACTTCAGGAGGAAGTCAATATTAGCAGATGTTAGCTTTAGTATATTAAAGGCACAGTATGTACAGCTGAGTGCAGAGTCAAGACTTTTACCACACCAACAGGACAGTTCACACCCCTAGGTCCCTTATGTAGTTACACACCCTGTATCCCCATGCCTGGGACTGGAACTACAAGTGTGAGTTAGGGGAGCAGAAGAGTCCAGTTCCTTATGACTGATGCTCTCTGATAGATTAAAAAAAAAAAAACCTACATGAAAGCAGAAATAAAGATGAATAGGCACTGGAAATGTGAGTGTCTAGACTAGGGATTAGCAAACAGTTTGCACAATTTAAGTTTTGTCCCAAACATTGCTGAGACCTCCAAAAAATTCACATATCAAAATTTCAGGAAATACTCTAACCCTTCTTCTCTTATTTCACCATTTCTCATTTTCACATATGCTTTTCCTTTTCAGTGACAGAATGGACTCAGATGGTCTTCTGCTGTTGCAAGCATGTTCTTATTTGTGTTTTGACATGGTTCAAGAGACCAGAAACTATCTAAATAGCAAAATTAACTTTGTAAGCGAGGGATTAAGGTAAAGGAATTAATGCCATGCATGTCTATGAACACTTGAGAGCCTCATTTCTCGACTAACACAGGGATATTCCTCTAGGCCCGATTCCTTGCGAAATAGCAAGACTGTAATACAGACGGTGCCATTCATCTCTGCGCATTGTCACAGTCTGCCATCAGACACAGGCACCTCAGCTGCCACATCGTGCTAACAGCCACTAAAACCAGAGCTAGGGAATTCAGGGTCCCAAGAGGCATTTTTTTAACAGCAGGCTTGGCCAAATTCAAAAAGAATAACCATACTCCAGGGGTCATAAGGAATCATTACTTAATTAGAGAAAGGTATGTAAAACTCTCAAAGGTAAGTGCAATTAATCATTTTACAGTTACTGTGAAATTAGTCCAACAGCAGTTTTACGTGACAGGACATATACTTTGCAGCTCTTGCACTTCTTACAAGTGTTTAGTGCCAGTACAACAAATGGAGCAGGGGGTGCCATGCTTCTCCTTTGTTTTAAGCTCATTTTCACAATTGCCTCAGCTCTGTCAAACCCCAGAAGTGAAAAGCATCAATTCCAAGCCATCCCCACTAAGTGCCTCTCCATGGAAGACCTAACTGACCAGGAAGGTCTAATTGACCAATATGGACACAAAGCAAGCCAAGGAGTTAACAACTTCACCAAACCTTCTTCCCGCTTGAGGGCCCCCTTCAATTTACCCCGCTGCTGCAGCCTCACGCACTGTCACTGCCATGACCCCCAACCCTGCCAGCACCTCCCTCCCACCAGCTCTGCACATCCAACTCCCCCCAGCAGATTTCTCTCCTCTGACGTGGTTTAATGCCAATCTCAACCCAGTGGATTGAGACACAAATTTGCTGGCTGTGCAGATCCTCATCCCTCAGAACAAAGGTAAGAGCCAGTTCACCTCTGCAAACCCCACTGGTGCTGTTGGGGCCTGCGTGGTTATACATTTCTCCGTAGGCTCACTCCACATGCTCCATACGCTGCCCAGTGACCCGAAGACAAGTCCCAGAGAGGACAAGCCAGCACAGCAGCACCACCAGCAGTGAGATGCTGGGAAGCAGAGCAGTGCTTGGGGATGCTACGGAGACAGGTGCTGCTCATCTCTGTAACCCATACACTGGCACATGGATGGGCTATGAATGGCACAGATCACAGGGCAGGACTGAGAGCTGCAGCAACTCCCAAAAAATCCCAAGGGAGCAAGCTACTCTCTATGGGCCGAACCTGCAAGATCACATGAGCTAAATGCCTATTGCCAAAAGCATTTGCTTTAGAGGGTGTGTTGTATTTCCAGTTCGCGCTAGGAATCCCAGTGCACACACGGCTTTTGTTACGTCTCATGAAATAGTCTGTACACTTCTCCAAAAAGCTGCTCATAGTCCTCAGAGACAAAAGCCTGTGCCTGACAGCACAGGGCCTATTTTATTCATGCTTTGTTAAACTGTGTAAAGCATTTTAAATGTGGTTTGGGAACCATGCACTTATGGAACTTTTGCTATGAAATTTTTATAAAAATTACCACAGTTAAATAGAACCATCACTGTTCTTCAAGAAGTGCAAGTGCTGACAGCAGAGCCCAGAGACCAATTTGAATGTTTCATTTGTAGCTTGCACAAACTGGAGTAACACAATGGAAAGACTAAAGCAACTTGATCAGCTCCCACGGCACCTAACTGGTCACAAAAGAATTTCTACCGCCGTTAACACCAGGCAATCTTGAGGCCTGCTGCCAGTTCCAAACTGGAGACCAGCAGCGGACGCCCAGCAGGGGCTATTTCCAGTGGCCTCTGAGAAGAGCCCAGGGTCACCAGCTCACAGGGCTTCTCCAGGCCCTGTGACAGAGCTGTACCTGCCACGGGATGGTGAAAGTGAGAAACAGAGGTTGTCTGCTGGGGTTTGCTTTCCAGTACTGATGCTTGCCCAAAGTGCCTCTCCACCTCCCTATTCTTTTCCATAGTCTCTGGGCATTTATCGCCTTCAGTGCATGCAGAGGCAATCCTCTGTCAACTCTGCAAGCCTTCCATCTCAACTCTGGTTTGGTTTTGCCCTGAGAAGCCCTTTCTCTCTATGCCTGCCTCATGACTAGAAAGTCATGCCGTTCCACCCAATATTTTCTGTTTTGTTCTTCTTTCTTTCCCTCACAGTTTTGCCAGACATTGAGTTGTTGACAAGGAAAGTGTCCTCAAGAATCTGGCCTGCAAAGGTGGAAATTCTGTGCAAGATAAGAAAGGAGAAACAACCACATTTCTGCATTTGGTTTCCACAGCAATGTTCTCCCCACAACCAGCAATTTTTGGATGCTACTTTCAGACCCTTCTCCAAGAGATACAGAAGATGGCACAATGTATTCCATGTTATTGCCTACAGCATGGATTAGATGAACATCACAGGCTACTATGATGTCTGCCACAAGCAGACATGGGTTGTTGGTGTGAAGAATTCAGAAACAGGATGTTGCTGACTTACAGGTCACAACAATGTGTTGATGGACAAGGTTTGGTCACCAACCTTCAAGCAGACGTGCCGTGGTTTGACAGCTGGTCTTTTGGGCAGTTTTAGGGAAGAAAGCAACACAAGAGAGCAAAAGAGCGTGTGGGAAGTTTACAGGGGGAGCAGCAAAAAAAACCAAACCCTCGAGTAACTGAATTACTGCCCTCTATCATGAGCAGTGGTTCTCTGATACCCTCATCCAACTTCTCAGCACACAGAAAGGTGGTGTCTGTCCTACCACACTCTCAACTCCTTGCTTTCATGTGTTAGTGCTCGCAGTCTTGCTTCTGAGGCAGCCATGTGGCCGCTGCCTAAGGATCCTACTTAGCCATCTCTTTAGGGTCCCTGTGGAGAAGCATCCTTCCCACAATATTTCATCCAGATCCCGCATGTCCTTGTCTACAGGAGGGAAGAGGTGCTTCCAGGAAGCACATCTGGATCACTCTGCCTAGCTCTCAAGGATATGCAAGGCTGCTGGTGTTGACAACTGGAGGACGGCCAAAAGTAACACAGAGTGCACAAGTGCCAGCACTACAGCACACATCAGTGTCATTCATTCTGCAAACAGCAGCCCCAAAGAGTGTGGGGTACTTGCTGCTGTGCTGGTTACACGAGCTCAGCACCACACTGTGTGCCAACAAGTCACTTCCACATGCAGTGACCGGCTTCCACACCAACTAACCTCTCTCCATGCTACCTAGATTAACAATCAATGCATAAATCCTGCCAACTTGGATTCCCCTCGGAACACAGTCCTGATGTACATTCATTGTAGAATGATAACCTGAGAAGCTGGAATTTATTATACAACCTCTCATGTGACAGGTGCACAATACAACTGTTAATCCTGCTCTGCTGCTAGCCAAGGCAGATACAGTATATAGAGATATAACATATAGCAGGACATGACTTCTATAAAGTGTGTCCATCTTTGACCCAGCTCTTCAACCGCAAGAGACTTTCAGCAGTTAACAACAGAACAGTGTTCTGGCCCTGTTGCCCAGAGGCAGGAAGACATTGCCCATAACTGGAGGGAGGGGACAAGATGCCTGAAGGTATCCTTTTGGTCTTGTGTTTTCAGGAGCTGCGAGTAAAGCAAAGCAATGGAAGCCAAAAGGGCTTCAAAGACAGATGCCTGAGGGCACTCTCTTCCAAACAGCTTGGAGGAAATGAGGCTGCTCAGAACCATAGAAATTCAGACCCCAGATGAGGTAACGTAGTTGCCAAGGCACATTTATTCCCTCAGTTTGAAGCCTAATGCACACAGATGTCTATTATGAAAATGTACAATATAATTTTTCGGTTTAATATAATTCTGATATTTACATACGCTGATTTTGTATGAACACCCACATGTCCAGACTTGCATACATCTGGTTTCTATGTTTGTTCAGTCTTTATCTCACACCCTGGAATAAAGCCATTTGTTCCCTATTTGGCAAATTTTGTTACGACATGAACACTGCCACTTTCACTCATAGAAACCTTTATACTGTTGTATTCCACTCCAGGAGAAAAACAACGTGGAAAACCCCATGAGAAACAGGGAGTGGATGGTCTTCAAAATCGCTGACTAGCAGCACGAGAGGGGAGTGTGAGGTCTGTAGGGTTGCTGTTCCCTGAAACAGCACTTGTTTTCCAAGCACATCTCCCTGTATCCATAAATATCCATGACAACATCTGGTGTCAGGGAGAAGACAGACAGGACAGTACACTCTTTGAATACCGAAGGGACTAGGTCGTTCATGGCATCAGCACTGTCAGAAAGAGATCCCAGTGGGTAGCTGGGGACACAGTGCCTCTGGGTATGAAGGTTTTGCACAGAGAAGATGGCCGCATGGACATGAAGCTGTCTGCATTCAGACATCTGTTCAGTATCACACAGGAAATCTCCTCAGCAAAAGCCTTCCAGGTTACTGTATGTAGGAATACAGCTCTGCTAAAGGTCATGCCCACACAATTTGTTAAAGTGTGTTTTGAGGACCTTCAGGGTAAAAAAGGTGCTAGGTGAAGATGCATTTTTTTCTTTTGTAAAAATATCCCTGTCTTCACAGACATTTAAATATGCAAAGAATGCCTCTGGTTTCCCAGTGATTTTGAACTAGGAAAACAAAGAAGAAAAAGGAACAACATTCTGTTATTTGTCTTGTAAGTGTTAGGCGCTCAGTGGCCACTTGGGTGTTACCTGAACCCTGATTTATAGCACCTGTAACAAGACAGACTGACATATGGCATTCTGTATCAAGATGATGCCCCCAAGGTCACCTGGTAACAGCCAAAAAGCCAACAAGACAGTTCAAATGAGGGTGGTCCACATCTTCATAAATCATCAGTCACATAAACTGCATCTCTCTCTGCCCACTCCCCCACCTACGCTGTCTGCACAGACACAGCATGTGCATGAGCCTGCCGTGCTGATGTACTAATCTATTCCCTTTGAACTCGAGTGACCTACATTCAGTCCTTTCCTCCCAGTGAATCACAACTGTCTGGAGTGACAGATGCCACCACAGATATTTTCACAGAAAAAGAGAAAGCAACTTTAGGCCTCATAAGCTGCTAACATAGTAAGCAGAGAACTGGTTACGTAAGAGACGAGCAGAGGTCAGCTGGCACTGAGAAGCGGGCATCACTCACCCAAAGTATTAAAGTATTTAATTATATTAAGCCTGGGGCTCATTTTCTTTGCCTTCAAGATCACACTGTAAGGGCTTTTTGCTAAAGCTAGAGAAAGGAAGCTGAAGTACCTTTTTAATCATTCATCCTCAAGAGTTAGAGCTTTAAATGGAGATTAGAAGATTAAGAATAAAATAGTGCGGTTTTGCAACTAGCCAACATTCACACTCCACAAAAATATTGTGCACATGCACAGCTGAGCCAGGAAGACAAGGTGACACCTCAGGACATTCCACACCCTCACCAGGGACAAAGCCAGCCCCACAGCAGGAGGTGGGAGTTTCTCCCTGTCTTCCAACAAAGAAAGACTTTTCCCTACCCTAATGTGTTTTTGCTAGCAGGTCTTGCTCAAACAGTCATGATTTTAAATACAATCCAATTCTGCACCAACCCTCTCCCCTCTCCCCGTGTTAATCACCAGACTGATCCTGTCACACCTCTGACAGGTAGCTGCACCAGGCAGGTGAGAAGCACTGCCCATCCTGCAGATGGAGCCGGGCGGCAGCCTGGCTTCAGGAGCCACACTCCCTCCTGCCTTTGGGCCAGCTGGGCCCAGTACCATGCTGCTTCTGGAGGCTGGCCCACAGCTCCAGAGCCTGCACAGACCTCATCTTCCCAGGAAATAACACCTGAGCAGGACCTGACCTTGCTGAGTCAGGTGATTTACCACAACGCTCCACACAGCTCCTCCTCACACTAGCTTTTGAACATCACAGAGAAAGGCTTTTGGAAGGACATACTGGTTGGGAGTCAGACAGGCCCAAGATGAAAATGCAAATTGTCTGTAAACTAACAACCAAAGTGACATTTAGCAGAGTGACTTAGTATAGCTCCTCATGTCACCACTGAATCATGACCTGGTTTCTTAGAGAATTTCAAGAATGACCTCCAGCTTACAATGTAAACCTGTATTTTGGAGGCTTGAAGCTATGAGATCTACTCCCCAAGACTGCACTGACATTCCTTCCGTAGTGACAATAGCAATGGTGCATGTACATCCGCGATTTATTACAAAAATGAGTCCTTTTGTGTAAGACCTTCTTCACTCAGACATCTTCTCTGCCAGGCATTCAGCCCTGCGGCATGCAACATTGTTTTCTAATAGTGGAAAAACTCACTGCCTATTTGCCCGTGAAGATTTGAGACTATCGGGCCATTGCCATTTTGTTCAGGAGCCAAATTATATCCCATTTTAATTGATTAATTTTTCAGTTACTGCATTGCTCCAATTCCAGGACTTAGCAATCAGCGTGAACTGACAAAACCCTCAGAGCTGCACTCTGCTTCTGCTTGAGTCTCCATTTGCAAAGGCATTAAATTCACCTCCCCAACAGCAAATTTAATCAAGGATGCATACCAATGAAGAATCATGCAATGGGCTCATATATGCCTGTCAAATATGAAAAACACCTGTGTCACGCTATGCAGGCCTCTGTCATTCTAGACTTCAATCACACTAATAACAGAGGCCTCCTCAACAGCCCCTTGGCTCTGGCACTTAATCACTGTCAACCAGGAAAGAGCTGGGCACATAAGGAAGAGGAGAACCACTGAAGCATCACAAAAATACACACAGGACAGGTGTGGCCACAACTGCCCATGGAAATACAGTTCTGCCCATGCACAAAGTGTCACAGCCCCTCACACAGCCCCTTGTCTCATTCTGCAGGTGCAAACTGCAGCAAAACAAAGTCAATGATAGCGAGGACCTTTAAAATCCATTACTCAATCAATTCCTGTCCAATACAAAGGGCATCATCTGATTCTGCACACACAATGCTCAAAGTTCTTGATGTATTGTAAGAACATCTTGTAAAGATACAACTCCTGGCTTACGTTGTTAGGAGAACTCACAGCTTTTCTATGGATAGGATATATTTTTGCTGTCATAGTTGCAAAAAAGAAAAGGTGGATATCTAGAAATTCAAAACCCAGAAGGTAAAGGACACAGAAGTTGATTTTCAAATCAAGTAATGTTTCAATGTTTTGTGGTCAGCAATAACACCACTACAGAAACCTTGGGCTATAGCTGTTTCTTGAGGGCTGGCTTAACCATAAATCTGATCAGGCAGATTTTGAGAGCTGCTGATTTTGAGTTCATTTATTTATGAAAAGGTATGTCTGGTATTTTCCTCCACATAGTCAACCAATCGAATTTTGCCCAAATTCTATTTTTAAAAAGCTCCCAGAGTCATGCAACCAAGTCCCACTTCCCTCTCACCCAAAAACTGCACTCCTGACATACCCTCCTCCTCTCCCTGCCACCCAGCTGGCTCACAACCCAGCCATCAGCTCAGCAGTTTCCACTCTGTGAGCAAGTTTTCACTTTTCCAAGTTCACGTATGGGCCATAGCAACAAATGTGGGTGTCTGTTTCTGATAGCTGGGGCTGTGATGCTAACCTTTGGCTTCCCAGAGGAGTGTTGTGTGAGTATAACCAACACTGTCAAGAAGACAGTTTTCCCTTCTCAAGACCCATCGGATGTTTTGTTGTTTTTTTTTTTTAAATTCTCCTCTTCCAAAGTATAACAGCTGAGTATAACCAGTAGGATTGAGTGACCTCCATTCACAGCTCTGGGCAACACAACAGCCTCGCTACCTCCCACGGCCTAAGGAGCACTGGGCAGGTGCATTTTTCACCACACAGACCTCTTTCACCAAAGAGAGAGAACAGCTTCAAAAAGCCACTGGTCAAAGAACCTTGCCCAGGCCTTCCTAAATATGAATGAAAAATAAACGTAGACACATCCAGCCCTGTCACAGCTCCATGAAACCCACAGGGTTGCTCATGAGGATGAGCACTGCTCAGTGAGTTCTGCTTTCTCCTCTCCACAAAAAGCTGCATGAAGTGCATAGGCTTGCTTTGTGTTCAGAAGAACACAATGTAAAAGTCTGAGTGACTGTAAATTACTAGTTAAATTCAGTGGTAAAATTGCCAGTGACATCAGCAGGATTTCAGCCACAACAAAAATATAAACAAAGAGAAACAAACACACACAGAATACTCATAGAGGAGGACTCAATTTTCCACCATCTTTCAGAATTTTGTAAAAATTAAACTGCTTAGCACACTAAAGTTCCCTTTCTTACAACTCTTTTATTTGCTCTGAAAAATGGCTCTTGTTTAGAAATCATTTTAACTATGTTGTAAAGGGCCTTCATTACCCAGAAGACAAATAATATATAAATTTCTAGCTGGAAGTTGTGGTAGTGATGTAAAGATTAAAAGCAAAAGAGCTTGTTCAAAGTATGGAGTCTGTAAAACAGCTCATTTTCTCCCAAACAGAAAAAAAAAGTTGAGACATTCTTCACATTTCTGGCTTGCTCTTGTTGGGTTTCAGCATTTCTGGCTCCACAAAGGAACATGGGAGATGAACAAACATGAACAAAGGAAATGTGCTGAGAAGTTTGTTCAAAGCAGATTTAAAAAAAAAAAAAATCATAAAACCAAAAGCAGAACTGTGCTTGCAAGCACCAAAGATATCACAAAATAAACTTAAAAAACCCCTCCAAACCCTGAAAATCAACCACCCAAAAACTTGCAAGAACTGTTATAGAAAGGGAACAAGATGTAGGAGACCTGTCCTTAGATTATAAAAGGTGACTGAGCAAGAGAAATTAGCTTGTAATTCTGCATCACAGTCTGGAATAAGCATTTCTTACCGTAGCTGGTTGAATGTAAAAAGTATTCTGTATGAGTCTGACCATGGCAGAGTGTGGACCAACAGCACCCAGGCAGTGCATTCATTTGCATGCCCCATTCCAGGCAGTTTCTCTCTGCCAGTGCTGAAGGTGGACCAGCAACACACCCAAATGCCAAAAAAGAGCAACACTCTTTAGCAGAGCACCTTCTACTGAACGAAACAGACTTAACTGTTCAAATCTTATTTTTGATTAGCACAAAGGCAGCTGCCAGCGAGGTCCCTGCAACCAGAACGTGAACAGTAGCTCTCATGCCCAGGAGCATTCACCACTCACAATCCAGCCAACTGCCAGGACAGCACTCTTCAATCTTTCTCCCTAATTAACAGGTATTTAAGCAACATGTACTGATGAAGGACTCTTAATGATCTGTCAATATATACAGCTCTTTATACAGCTGTCATTCATAAAGCTTACAGTGCTCTCTTGTCCCTTCCTCCCCAAGCCAATATTAAAAAAGCATATTTAAGGTTGTATATTAGGCACTCAGCAAAAAGGGCAATCCTGAATTATAAGTGTCAACACAAAGCTACTTCTACCAGGCATGTCGACTATAAGCATTAACTGGCATGACTGCACATAATTACATGCCAGTGTGTGCCCTCATGCAGGAGATTGAGCTCCCTGGAGTTCTTCCTCTGTTTCCCTGCAATCATGAGCAAAGTAGAACAGAAACAAGTGGCATGCCAAAAGTGCCCAGATCAAGCCCCCAGTGATATCTCACACACAGTAGCTTTAAAAAATTTGAAGCCTGAAATCGCAGCCAGGCCTGCAACTTGGTCCCAAGGGGAGCGAGAGCAGCTCTAAGCCAGAGAAGTCTTTGCATTCCAAGAGGCAGCTTCCTTTACACATGCTAGGATCCTGTCAGGATCATCCTTAGGGAAGGATGTAGGAAACAATATTTTTTTTAGGAGGTAGCATTTTCATAGAATCACAGAAAGACTGGGTAAAGTTGGAAGGGATCACAGTGGATGATCTGGTCCAACCTCCCTGCTCAAGCAGGATCATCCTAGAGCACACAGCACAGGATTGTGTCCAAATGCTTCTTGAATATCTCCAGTGAGGAAGACTCCACAACCTCTCTGAGCAATCTGTTCCATGTGGATGATCATCCACAGAGGAAAGAAGTCCCTCCTCATGTTTAGGTGCATCACTTCCTGCCCATTGCCTCTTGTCCTACTGCTCAGCACCATTGAGCAGACCCTGGCTCCATCCTCTGACACTCTCCCTTCAACACTGAAAAGGTCTCGCCTCAGTCATCTCTTCTAGGAGCTGAGCAGGCCCAGCTCTCCAGCGTTTCCTCGCAAGAGAGATGGTCCAGTTCCCTCATCATCTTTGTCATTTTGAGGTCTTTTCTTCTCTTCAAAGCCAGGACCTCTCAGGACAGGTCTCTTCCTCTCCTAACATCAGCCTCTATAATTACAGCAGGGTCCCCTACACCTCTGTGATTGCCTGGAACTCTGGAAGTTCCTTCTCTTTATCTCCTTATCTAAAATCTCCTGCTGTATTTTCCAGTGGATGCTTGTGGACAGGCAAATGGCTATCTGAGCTACCAAGAAACCCCACGTTGCAGCTGTGCTTTGGAAGGACCTGCTCCATCTCTGCCAGAAACTCAACGTACTCTGCTACTGGCACCTTCCCTCTAGCAGGATTTTAGCATTGCCCAAAACAGTGCAAAAATGGAAAACAAGAACAAAAACAAAGCAAAACCCAGAACCACTGCACACACAGAGAAGCACCACACCAGGGAAGAAGCTGAACTCCCTTTGCCTTCTCCCAGGCCTGCCACTGAATGTGCTGCTAGAAGCTACAAATGATACCCATTTTCTTCAACTAGTCTAAGCCCTCTGAATGTCTAATGAAAGACCCAAGCTGTTCTTGAACTCAGGATATTCCAGTGCTGCAGAATGCATTTGGCTGCTCATCTCTCATTGCCTGGATGGGTAGCAAACAGGCAGTGACAGACACACACCAACAGCTTGCAACTGCTCCTAGCCTGCCTCAAGCAGAGGGAGCAGGACGTCTCATATTTGGAAAGATCCCAAGGTATCATAAACCTGCTGCTGTTTCCCTTTACAGCACATTTCTGTCTCTGATTGCACATGCAACCACCAGGGCACAGGCTATAAAGCCCAGGCCTACAGTTAATACAGGATCTATCTGCCTGCATTTCTAGAGGTTTGTTACCATAGCAATACCACAGTACTTTTTAGCTTGTTTTGTTGCTTTTGGCTTTTTTTAAAGCTAAGTCCTTATCCAGTGCACACAGAGCCAGTTCCCAGTTCTGTGAGAAGGAAACCTCAGAGTGTGCTGGGGATGTGGCAGAGCCTCCTCCCTGGGAGCAGGGTGCTGAGAGGAGATGCTCAGCTCCTGCCTCAGCCCCACTGTGACTGCAGGGCTCTGCCCACTTCATCCACCAAAGCCATTTCTGACGCCTGCACCCAGCATGGTGTTGCTGCCTACCCACGCTGATCAGCACCACATTGCTGCACTTCTAACTTCTCGGGGAGCTCTTGTGATTAACTTTTCTCAGAATACCCGTCAGATTCTTAGAAGCATCCACTTTCAGCTTCTTCCCTAAACAGTTCAGCCAAAAGCAGCTTACAAGACCAGCACAAATAATGTAAAGCCAACTTTTCCTTCAATGCTAGAGTTTACTTCAGGGTCTGGTAGTGATCTACAGAAGCCTTAAAACAACTATCATAAGACTGTTTTCTAGGCCTGCCATATCAACACACAGCTTGGTCAACAGCTTGTTTTTCAGCATGCCATTTACAGGCTACTCCAAAGAATGTGAAAAAGACAAAAAAAAGTTGATTGACAGTTCTTTACTCCTCAAATATAACTAACTGTAGTCATGTTAAGAATCAAGGCTACCCACAGGAGAATCCTTCCAGAAGCAGAAAGAAATATATTCTTTTGCCAGAAGATTTCTTTTACCTTTTTTTAAGAGTCAAACACTTAGTACATTTTGGTAATTTTGGAAAGCTGATGCTTTAGCAACTGATGCCCCAAGCTGGTGGAGCAGAAGAGCTTAGCAGTACACTTCATTAGAAACCAGTGAAGTTAAACAATAGAAAATTGGCTCCCACCACCAAACCTTTGTGAGGTATGTCCATCATAAAATGGAGCAGTTTTTGCACACCTATCTTGCTGATGCACTTGGACTGCACACTACCCATGTCTGTATGCCAGTTCACAGAAGGTAACTGCCTGGTACGGTTCCTGCAAATGAATAATCATTTAAGCACAGGCAGCACAGGTTTGTACTGCAACACTAAAGGCCTGGAATTGATAGATACCTGTCAGTCATGCAGAACAAGAAAATGGATAATTTCATTAGAGGACAGTAGAAGGGTATCTTTCAAAAGTTCACCAATCTTTAGTCACAGATTAGGGAAGAAATCATGTTTCTTATTGCAGAAAAGTGACTTTCCTCACTGAAGGCAAAATTGTAATATGAGAAAGACTGCTACAGAAATGGCTGCCTTTGAGAGAGGCAATTGACACAGACCATGCACCATGGTGAAGGCAATGCAATAGCAATTTACATCTCTGCATTAAGCAGTGTCAACAGTTCAAATCCTACTGTGCCAGGTCTAAGACATGCTGATAGGTTTCAGGAGAAAAGAGATACCTATCTCAAGGAGGCTGATTAACTTGGGAACACTAAAAAATCCATTAAAATCTCATGGGTGGAGGTACTACAACTCACATAATCACAAGTAAATGTCCATTTATTGTGGTTTTAATCAATGGAGTTGAAAGCGCTTCACTAGTTTTTGCTGGTGGGGCCTCTGCTGCAAGGCTCAGAGATGACCTCCAGCTAAAGAGGGGTATACCCACTGCAAGCCACTGGTGACTTTATCAAAGGATATATGCGTGAGTGATCCCATCTTGAGCAAGCCCACCCTCACACAGGAGGGTAACCTAGCTTTTCCCCAGCTCTTGGATGCTCCAGATCCTGCTTATGGGTGCCCAAGACAAGAGAAGCTTGAGAGGAAGGAAGGCAGCTGGGTCCCAGAGCTGCCTGCTCCACCATCCATTTCTGCAGGATGCCTCTGGGGCTTTTAAACTAAAGGTAATCAAGAACCAACCTCTGCTTGGTGTGGATTGAAGTGCATGAGCCAAATTGATCAGGTTTGGTTTCTTATTAGGTAAGTATATCAATTCTTTTGGTAAATACAAAAGCATCCTGATCTCCAGTGCTTTTTGCTCAAATGGCTTGCCAGTATTTTGTCTGTACCACTCGAAGTAGGAGAAACAACAGATCTGAATTACAACTTTAAACAAAACAGGAAGGTAAGTACAAAGATGATAAAAATCCTCTGTACTGAAAAAGTCTCTGCAACAAGAACCTCAAGGCTTCCAGTATATACCCACACAAATAACATGTACAAATCTCCCAGACTACTCAGTTCAGAAACTGTAAATGTAGCCACATCTTCCGTTTCCTAAAAAAAACATTGTCCCTTTTTTTCCTCATCTGAAAGTGAGGAAGGTCTACAGGGATGTTAAATAGCTGCTGTATTTGGCAGTCTAGAGCCAAGGGGAAAAGCACAAGGAAACAAAGTTGGTCCTATCTTGCCACTTGCAATACATTTCCTCTCCTAATTAGCTTTCTTTATCCATCCTACCAGGCCCCCTGCAAGCTCTTCCCATCCCATGTCACTTAGATGCACTGAGTCAGGGGCTGTGAGACTTTACTATCTGCAGGTTAACACTCACTCTCTGAGTTACGGAGCCATTTAGGCCAGTGGCTCAAACTGCAAGGATATTTCCAGCAAGGCTGCTCCAGCTGTCCTTGGAGCTGAACTGAGAGCTGCTAGTCCAACTGGCACCTTTCCACCCTGTCCTCCACCCAGTGCTCAGCTGGAGATGGGGGTGCAGCAACCACCCCAGCAAACAACCATCTCTAACCTGGTAACATCTTCACAGATGAAAGATCCTACAATTACTCCCTCACCCAACAGATATGCCTTTAACAGACTCCTGCGCTTATAACATACAGAGCAATATTGCCAGAACCAATTTCCAAATGACTGATAACACTTTGTAGGGAAGCAGCAAGTGGGAAAGCATATATACAACACCCGTCCCCACCCTGTGTTTTCCTACACACATTCACCCCTTCAATCTCTTCACAGAACACTGTGTTAACCTGTGTGAAGTAAGTTTTTAACCAAGAGAGAGAACTCCCTCAACTTCTTTTAGTTAATAATGACTTTATGTTACCCTTCACTGCATACTTTCATGTTACCAGACAAGTAACAGCCATCATCCCTCTCACAGCCCCTGGTTAATACCAGGCTAACAACAGGAATTCTCTTTGCAGTCAACCCACCTGAAGCAAAACATTACCAGAATGGTGTCTTTACCTCCACGCAAGTGTTTTAACCTTGAGTACAAACATCATGGCAACAGCGTAAAAATAGTTTTCCTCAGGGACCACAGCCAGCATCCCATGGAGATAACCTGGCTTTAGCTTCTCCTGTTTCCCCCCACACACCTTCCAAACATAACTAACATCCCTCAGTGTCTTCTCAGTCCAGCTACTGGAAGATGACCTCTGTCTCTAGACCTAGGAGGGCCCACATCTCCTGTAGGTATGGAACTGTACTGGCTCAGCCTCTGCCTCCCTCACAGCCCAAAGGGGAGGCAGTACCCATGCACAAATAAATTATTCGCAGACAAACGGAGGAATGTCTTGGTGAGACTAATTTCTCCTCTGTTTCACAACCTCCCAAGCAGTGTCCCTATGGGTAGCTGGCAAAATCTGGCAGAATGGCACAGTTGCTCATTGTAACCTGCAGAGTAAAATATAAGATTAGTGCCTCCTCAGAGCAAGAGGAGCAGTAATAATTGCCTGCAGTCTCTCAAATCAAATATTCTCGCTTCTTTCAGCAAGGCACCACAGCTGTCTACCCCTTCTATCATTTCCATGGTCCCAGCAAGATCTTTTGGAGGACACAATCAGTGATGTTCATGAGGCCACAGTCATGTCTTGCAGCGCCCTTGAGAAGTGATTAACACTCCCTTTCCATCTCAGCTCAAAGGGAAAACTGCAAAGCACAAAACTGCTTCATCAAACATCTACTTCCAGATCTACCCAAGTCCTTCACCCAAAAGGCCTCGCTAGTCTAAAACCCACAGTGTTTTATTTAATTAAATGCTTCAAGCAGTGTAAAGCAGCCACTGAAGAGCAGGTCTTCATTAAACACATGGACAAATATTCATCTCCTCTCCAGTAATACAACTGATGACCTTGCTTTTATGCTTAAAGGACAGAAGGAGCTGAAAATCCCAACTTTGACATATTGTGAGAGCCAGAGTGGGATTTGGCCCAGTACAGCACAAGTGAGCCCACCTGCTACAATACTGGCCTCCTCAAAACACACTCACTCCGTTCTTCCTGTAAGCCACCTATGTGGGCTTCCCTATCTGCCTCTGCCTGCCACACTGCTGTTGCTCCTCATCGCTCCAGGGTTGAGGGCAAAGTCTCTGCCAAGTCAAAAGAGGGCTCAAAACTCATGTCTGAGACAGTTTCCATACGTTCACTTCCTTTTTAGTCAGGGAAGGAAACGTTTCTCCTCAGCCATCTGTTAATACCATGATATCCATCTGGAGAGAAAGAAAGGAGACAAAACAGCCAAAAGAAAATTTCCCCAAGGAGATAAATGGGGGTTACTGGCTAAAAAACCAACCAAAATCAACTCTGCAGTAGTCCAATAGCTCCTAGCTTAGGAGGAGGGCCTTGCTGCACCCCCCTGGCAAGCATTTCAAATAATGCTGATGTGCTTTGCAGCCAGCAAGATATTCTTGCTTTATTCTCTGCAGAAGACACAGACCCTTCAAAACCTGAAGGTAAGCAATTAACTCCTGGTGCTGGAAGCTAGGTTTCACATTGAAGAACCTAATAAGCCATTTTTAACCTCTAAGTCTTGAACTTTGCACAGACAATGGACTTCCTCTTCTTGGAATACTTTTGAAATGGCATGCCTTGAGCACCTGAGGGAGGGCAGAGAGAGAACGCAGAGTGCAAGATGTGCCCCAAATCAAGCTGTTCATTTTGAAATTATCATAGCAAATTGTTTTCTTGCACTCTATCCCTTCCTTTCAAGTGGCAGTATGGTAGAAGAGAACTTAGATGTTTTAGGAGAGGGCTGCTGTTAAAAATTTAAACATGCCATGATTTTCCCCCTTTATCCCCTCAGATCTAGATATTTTTGAATATGCAAGTTTTAAGCATTTGCTGACCAACAGAGAGCAATTCCTGTGGAACTACCTCAACTGAGAAGTCACTAGTTCACTAACTAATTAAAAGCATAATAGTGGTAGCACTATCACATGGAACCCCATCTTTCTGCAGACATCAAGGACTGCCAATTTCACAGAAATAGTAAACAACAACAGACACATTTCTGAGGAATTTCAGAGGATGTGATTAATCTCAATCCCCTGCCATAATAACAAGAGAAAGATGCCCATGTTTATGATGAATTCTTCTAATTAAGAGCCCTGTGCAAACGGCATGTGTTCCACATGAGGGATTTTGTCTAAACCAGGAACCAAGTTCAAGGATAAAATGCAGCTGCATAGCTAGGTAAGCACAAATCACAGTGACACTCTTCCTTCTGCCAGGCAGGAGCCAATGAACCATTCCTGGACAACTCGTTACTGTCTGCCTCATTTGAGCCACTCATTACAAGGGCCTTCACCTTGCAGCACTGAAAGATATCCCACTTGCAAACAGAGACCTGAGCACTCTCAATGCTGCATCCTAAAGACACCCAACGAGGAGAGGCATCATCCTGGGGAGGCAAAGCATGCTGGCAACTGTGCATCAGCAGGGTACATTAACTTCAATTTTCCTTATTACCCTTGCCTTCCCTGCAGAAGAGCCATGACTATTTAAACATGCACTGAAGCTCTAAGGAAGGGGATGTAAGTTAAATGCCCAGCGGGAAAGACATTCAAAGAGAAAGTCAATGGAGCCTGAGCAATCAGTGTAAATCAAGACTTTAACCTTTCTGAGCCTCCTTCAGACTCTTGATCTGTAAAAGAAAGTGCTTAAACACTTACCACATTTCTGAAGAGTCAAGTGCACATGACCTGTCAATGCAAAAAATGTTTATTACCGAAAGTACCAATTGAAGTCTTTCAGTCATATTGTCTGTGGACTGTTTTCCCTGTAAAAACCATTGGGCAGAACAGATGCCACTACAAATCTGTTTAATGTAGATATACGGATTCACTTTCAACCTGTACATCTCTAGTAGACAGAGCCTTAGCTTGATGCAATATCCAAGTCCTAACTAATCTGACACCAGTAATTAAGTCATAACTACAGCAGCCAGTAGCCCAGCTTCTGGTGCATAAAACAGCAGTTTCTGTTTATTGACCAGCAGAGAGAAATCTGGCTGCCTGGCAGCTGAATCAGATGGGAGTAGTCCCTTTCCAATGCAGCAAAGAAAACTCTCAAGGAAAATCATCCTCTATCCACTGGTCTCTGGGGTAACACAATTAGACCATGACATACAGACAGGTCATTTAATACAATAGGAAAAAATCCATCAATAGTATCTCCCTTGCCTGAATGGAAGGCAAGCTGTTAAATTACCTCTGAAGGAGCAGACAGGCTTCCAACAGCAATCCTCTCCTCCCAAACCACACATCTTTAAAGAGCAGCCAGCTCCAGCCCAGTCACACTGAATTCTACTCTGTAACTCCAGCATCCTTAGATAATCATTCCTGCTGGTTCCAGACACTGGTTCCAATCTGGCTCAATACAGACTAAAACCATAGCATTGTGCTTCCTGCATTTTATACTGTCAAACTATTTAATGGGACAGAGGAAAGCAAGAGCTGTTGGATGGCTTCTGTACCGCCCAAAGCAAGCCAGAAACTCCAGGAGCCACGGAGCCATTTCTGCAGGAGGCAGTCAGCATCTGCAGCTATTTTAAGGCAATATTGAGTCTAAATTTCAGTGAACATTCAAATATTTTAAATGTATTAAAATTGTTTTAAATATATTTTAATACTTCCACACTCTCTGTACTAGCAGAACATAATAAAGACAAAAAAGTCCTAGCACCCCACACTTTTCCATACACCTTTCTCATCCCAAAGAAGCACCAAGCAAGCTCCTCCAATTCAGATAATCTAGTTCAGCAAATCAAGGAGAATATTGCCATCACACCATCACACTCTTAGAAATTTACCAAATCAATTTAATTAAAGCTACTAGAGTTTTTTTACAACATGTTTTTGAGAAATGCACAGTGACAAGTTCTTTTAGGTCAACACTTACTAAAGCACAGCCTAAATATCTTCCTCCTTGCCAGACTTGGTACCTGTCCTGAGGACAGATAGCTGAGCTGCCCTCTAACATGGAAGACACTCCCATGCAGTTGTTTTTCACACACTTTTTGGTAACGCTGGAGGTACTGAACTGGCAGGAGAACTGCACTGAGTTCTTCTGGAAGCACAGCCTACAGGGAGCCTGAATGGCACTACCAAACAGGTGGTGATTTTTCACTCACCCTTTTCAGGAGCAAAGGTATTTCTCTTAGATCATCAGGCTTTTGGTCTATTTTGGCCATCTTTTCCCCTCAAGTAAGTCCAAAGAGCCCATTTCTGCTTACAGTGCAGAGCCATTCTGAAAAACCAATTCTGCAGAACCAATTCTGTCCCACTCCCACTACCCCAATAGCACCATATGGAGATATCCAAGAAGCAACAGCAAGTCTGTGTCAAACAGGACAGACTTACCTAAGGATGTTGAGTTGCTTGTGCTTGTCAGGAGCTTTCTTGAGGTGGCATATTGCTGCTGACCTAGAAACATTTCTCCTCACCCTTCTGATCAGGAGAGGTGCTCTCCAGCATGCTTCACAGAGTGGGTTATCCAGCCCAGGTACAGGCTGTACCCCAGGGCCCCACACTTAGACTGTCTAGTCTTCCCCTGCCTGCATTACAGAATTATTGGCAGTATTACCCAATATAACTTGCCAAAACAATGGTGGTAAAGGCCTGGCCATCCATTTTTAACTTTTCATCACCCAGCTGATGTTGTCCAGACTGCTGGAGCCTGAACTATCCAAGCACCCTTTCTCGACACAAAGTTGGGTGGGCAGTGACAGCAGCGGGTGCCTGACATTCAGACTCCTATTTGAAGGAAAATGAGTACAACCAGCTAAATTCATCCCTGTAAAATTCTGCTCCTACAAAAGTAGACAATGTTGCTGTACTTGCATTTGACTACTAATAACTTGTGGGGAAAAGGCCATATGCTCAGTCAGATGGTAGTGCCTGTGACAACCTGTGCCACATGCCACTGGCCAGGCATATAAGCATTTCAGCATCCAGCACTCCTGATTCTATCTATCTGTGCGAACAACTGGGTAGCAAGACAATAAATGGGTACATGCTACAAATGCCAGGAACATATTCCCTGATGAAAACACTCTTTTTTCTGCAGACAGAATAATTACAAGTGTAACAGTGTATTTTCCACTCAGAAGAGCAAATAACACAGAATACTGGTTTAAGCTCACAGTTAAGGACGTCATTTGGCATTGAAAAAAATGTAATATGGGGAGCTTCACCTTACCCTGATTAAGTTGAGAATTTAAGTCTTCAAAAGCAGAATTGAGAAAGAAGAAGCAGCATCAGCCCCGAGGAGCCCTGCTGTTCATTACCCCAGCCCGTTAAGGAGTGTTTCAACACCATTTAGTATTTGGGCTGAGGTGGGAGAAGCTGAAGTCCAACTTCCAAAGCTCAGCAAACACCCTGAGATTTACTCCAGTACAGCCTGGCATGGCACTTTATCATTATGAGAAGTCATGTTGCTACGTGGTAACAGGTTAATGATTAACATTTACACATCACTTAGAAGTTTTTTCTAACCTGTCTCCTGTCCCAGCAGCTTATTCTCAAATGCTGCTTCTTCCCCCGAAATGAACATGTAGAAAGAAATGCACACCAAAACCCAAGTTGGCATTTGAGGTAACTGAGATAATCTGGGGAGGGGATTCCCCAAGACATTCCCTCCAGCCACAAGCCAAATTTGGTCCTCCCAAGGTGCCCCAGCCCACTCAGGTTACATACAATATGTGACAAAGTGGTTTTAGGTGGCCAACCCATCACTGGTTGCAGAAATTACAAGGGATGGGGAGGTGGTCCAAATATATAATCAATGCAAAATGTAATGAGGTATGGCCAGTTACAATAGCAGCTACCACAGGACAGAGTTTTAATTGTCTATGGGGTAGTAACTGCAATCCAGTAGCAAATTCATTGAATATCTGTTGGTACACAAGCTGTCTTGGCTTCACTGGTATTTTCATCAGAGTTAATAACCAGAAGTTAGCAGTTCTGAATAATGCTTTGTTTCCCTTCAGCAGAGCTCAAGGCTTAATCTCAGCTCTCCATCAGGGAAAGGCGGGAAAAAATGCTTTCTATCCCCAACTCTTTATCTCACTCATCTACAGAGGCTATAAACTCCAGGACAGAAGCTGTCTTTTCTGTTCACATTTGTGCAAAAGAGCCCCTAGTCTGGACAGCCAAAGAGATCTGCAGATAAACAGGAAGCACCCAGCAGCACAGGCCTTGTGTGAGGTCTTGGATAGGAGCAAGACAAATGTGAGATCTCACACAACTCTAACATGCAAATTGCTTGAAAAAGAGTGGCAAGGCAACTGGTAACTCCAAGCAGGCTTGTGGCAGCCCCTAATGGTTTATTATTCAACTGCTCTCCCTATCTCACTCTCCCTTCACAGAAGGGCCCCAAACAAGTCCCTCACATACAGAAAGAACCTGCTAGAGAGACACACATCCAGCTGTGAGCTGTGCACTCTCCTGGCACGCAGAGTTACAGCTAGGGCAGGTGAAAGGAGTTTTCATAGAGAACAATTTCTCTCCACATCTCTCCTTTTGCACCTGAACCCTCAGCTCACTGCCAACCCTCACCCAGCTCCTGCCAAGCAGCTCCAGGTAGTGGCTGGAGTCACTCCCATCGCGACCCACGGCAAATCTGACCTCTGCATTGCACAGCTGCTGAACCCACCCCAGGACAAGCAGCATCTGACTCATATGGCTCCCAACAGACAGGCACTGATTAAAATGCACCTAAATGTACCCCTATCAGATATGGGACAGTGATATGGGAATTTACCTTGGGAAGAAAAATATTGAACAGAAAATTTAAAGCGAATTCTGACCTCAATGGAAATATCTTCCATTCAAATTCAACTCACCTACTCAAGACCAGAAAGATACAAATTGCCTCTAATGATTCAAAATAACCTTCTGCCAACATGCTTCATGGCTGTCCTTGCCACAGAAAATGGTGAAGACAACACTTCAAGCTCCACACAGAGCCAGCAAATTACATATAGCAGTGGGAGGTGTACTTCTAGAGGAATTACAAAAACACTAACAGAAAGCTGGACAAGAAAATTGACGATGTATTGTGGATGTTCAAAATTTAATTAGTCTTTATGAATCTGCCACAAGACTTAGTTCAGCAATTTCCTGGATAGTTAATAAATACCATGTGCGGCATTATTTCCTAATTTCTCAGATTCACTGCTACATGAACTAGGGAATCCAAATGGTCACCCTGTGTTTCTACTGTGTAACTTTTAAGTATTCTTCTACAGTGAATAGCATCACGCAGCTACACCCCTCCGACTCCCTGAAAAAACAAGTCAAGATATTTCATTTAAAGTTTAGATTTTGGATTTTGCTGAAGCCAAGCTGAAGAAACTGTGCAGAACTGTTGTACTGGGTTTTCTGAACATGCAGCCCACCAGGAGGAGGAAGTTCCTTTTGTGCACTGGTGAACTGGGGAGCCTTACAAGGCTCCTATGGTACAGGAGGCACAGAAGAATAAGAAGGGAATCCCTTCATACACCCAGTTCCCATCACCACTATCCCCTTCTGCAGCTGCTGGTCCTGCTGAGTGCCAGAAGTCCCTGCTCCTGCCTCCAGGCAATCTACAGGAACAGACTAATGCTGGTGCGGGGGGCAGCTGCCACAGATCAGGAGGCCACGAGCGTCCTGCGCAGACCCTGCAATAGTGCAGGCACAACAGGGTAGGGAGAGTTTTCTCACCTCTTCTTCAGCACTTGCAGTGGTGTTAATACCTGTTTATCCATTCTTGGCCATTCTTTATGATGTCTCTTAGGAGATACAGGGCAAAAGCAGAAGAAAAATACAGAGCATTCCAATCCCCTTTAAGCTCAACGCGACAATTTTAATCCTCTAACTAAAAGGAAAGAGGGGGAAAAACGAGATGGACTGTGACAGGTCAGAAGGACTAAATCCCCGTTAACTAGGGCACCAAGATTTAAAGGGCTCAGCTTTGCACACATCAAATGTCTCTCACAGGGTCCTCACAGAACACCGTCCCCTCCAACTCCTCTGTGCACGTGGGAGTTGGTGAGACCCACTGCTCCAGGGATGCTGGTGGTGAGCAAGAGAACAGTATTGCCACGGCATTGCCACGCCATGACTGATGCACCCAAACCCATGGGGGTGGCAGGCGCACCCAGGCAGCAAAGGTACCAACCACACAGGGCAGTACTGCACAATTAACAGCTGAACAGCAGCAGAGAGGAGAATGTAGCCATAACCTGTATTTCACATTAGCCCTGCCACACACAATGATTTGTATCACCCCACCATGTTTCCTTTCAAATACAGCGTGTCTTTCCTGAAAGTGAGGCTTTGGGCCCAAGAAAATAAATCAGTAAATAATTTACAATGCATAATTTTTAATAATGCTGTAAGGAGAGTGATGCAGGCAGATCAGCAGGTTTTTCCTGTTGCCCAATATGACTCAATCTGTGCCTGGTGCTGTAAGGACAGTGTTTGCTTTCACTGCTAACCACCTCCTCATGGCTCACCTAACATGTAGCATGAGATTGATGTCTGTTCAAGGACCTGACCTGAGCCAGCAGTCCAACTGCTCACTCAAAATCCTTTCACACTCAGCCAAAGGCAGCTTTTGATAGGTGCTTGGGCAGCTGCTCCAAGGCCAGACCTCACTTGACCTCATCTCATCATTGCCTGGCCTGACAGATTCACAGCTAGTCCTGAAGGACTGCTGATTTCCCAGCCCTTCCCAAAATTTCTTCTGGGCTGCCCAGCCAGTGTGGTCCAGTTTTCCCAGCACAGACTGGAAATGCCCCAAAATGTCCCACAGGGCCACTCAGCTAGCAGGCATGGCACAGCAATCTGGCATTCCAAGGCACGGCACAACCAGACTCAGACTACCCAAACGCAGGGAGGATACAAACAGACGCCTAATTCATTCAGATTTGCTCCAACAGAATTTTTGAAAGGCTTACCTCATTGCAGAGCATCCATCCTTCTGCTGCCAACCCAAGCCCAGTATAAACACCACCCTGCACCTGAGCAATGAGAGAAACATCCCCGTGCTCACCCCAGGCTGTCCCTGACAGAGGAGCCAGCTTTGCATGTGAAGCACCAAAAGGGATGTGGCAAATGAGCATCCCTAGGCCAGAGATAGGGTTATGCCCCTTCCCATTTGTCAATGTTCCTGCCAACCCCTCAGAGGTCACTGTGGGAGGCTGTTCCCTACCTTTCACCATAAAACAGGTCATTCAGCCAAACGGAAACGTTTCAGAAGGTTGGGAGACACATACAGCCTACTCCATCAGCAGCCTGGTGGCTGGTAAATCCTACCACACCACCAGATGTGAAAAAAATCTCACTGAAAGGTATAAAGAAAGAAAAAATCCACCAAAAATGACACGCATACTATAGCATCTGGGAAGTACAGCATGATCACAGGCACCAGGACTTGGCAGTGAGCACTTGCACCATTCACAGTTTTTAACTCAAATATATTACTCTTAATTTTTACAATTTCAAAAGACTACAGGGAACTACATAGGAAGCACACAATTGTTTCAGTTTCATTGTGTGGATATGATGGTTCCCATTTGCACTGCCACTGTATCCAAATTCCTGTACTCAGAGACTGACCCATTACCGAAGGAGCTGCACTGCTTTTTGCAGCTCTTATACACTCTTCCTTATTTATTACACTTTTTACTGTATACTTGGAACCAAAAGGCAAAAAGTTACAGCATGGCATTACTGGGCATGACACTCTCTGGCAGCAAATACCTTGTTCAGGGCACTCAGCATGCGAGCAGAAGGAAAGCATCATTTTTTCAATTTTGTCCTGCAGAAAGATTTTTTCAGAGAACCTCTGAAGACACTTTCCTTGGTTAGAAGCACTTTTCCAGCCAAGCCCTAGCTGTTTCAGGGCAGTTATCCAAAACAATAAAGGCAAGAAAAATAGTCCTTTTTTTTTCCTCACAGGCCCACAAAATGTCTGATGCAGATTTCAGCACAGGTGCTTTCTCTCTCTGCTGCTGTTAAACAAAACCTCCTCAAAAGGATCACATTACAGGTTACAAGACGAAAAACTTGTTAAGAGGGTGAATTGAAAACAAGAGGTTAAAGCAGATAATCTTCTGCAGCTTTAGCCTAATGTCATCAGTGACCATGCTGTAACAGCCAGAAGTTAGAGCACTGCACCAGCCGAACCACAGCAGCCTTGAAGGCTGAATTGCAAAGTCAACCCTCCAGCTACACCACGGCAAGACGACCAAGCATCATCTGACCAGCCAAAACAGCTTCCCAGCCCAGGGGCAGCCGCACGGGCCTGGGGATGCACAGGGACACCGGCCGTGCTGCGAGACCTGCAGTGGCTCTGCAGAGGGAGCTGAGGCAGGTCTCTGCAGGGATGATGCCCCTGAAGGAGCTGAAAGAAAGTAGCTCCAAAGGGAGCACGCAGCTGCCTATCAAAAACCCAGCCTCTACCAACACCGAGAAATTACCCATATGCTCAAAGCACATCACAACATGGGTAATTTCTCTGCAGAGATGGGGCTCAAGAGACCACTATACTTTTTTTTTAACTTTGTTTTTCGTTTTCTTTTAAATATACTACCATATATCTCACTGTCTCCACAGCCCCAAGCACAACTGGGACATGGAAATCTGAAGCGAACAGTCCACCTCCAGTCCTTTATCACTTTTATTAGTTGCAAGAATATGTGCTTGTAAAGACACAGCAAAAGAGAGCAGCAGGCAATACACAGCCTTCTCTAACAAATCCTATTGTTCAGTGCATGGAGCAGCCCGTGCTGTGCCTTTAACATCTTCTTCTTGCAGCAGACCGGCCCTGACCTGCTACATTTCTGCTAATCCTGTTTCTTGCTCAGGTATACAAAGGGAGAACTCAACCACATATTTTGCTAAGGTTATCTCTCTCATCTCCAGCCCTTTACAAAACTTGCAAGCTAAGCTGCCCAAAAGCCCCATGAAGTTGATAACATTTTCATTTTAGCCTTCGGGTAAACTGAGGCATATGAAGAGCCTGTAAGGAAGATGAGTTCAGCTCGGTCAATAAGGCAGCTCAACTCCCAGTGCATGGGTCTCACCGAGGCTCAGTCTTTACCTTAATACAACAGTACGGGATGTGTTGTGGATCACGGCCTCTGTGCTAGGCACCGGACAGACAGACCAGACAGACAGAGCAGCAGTGACAGCTGACAGGACAGCCCCAAAGAGCCTGCAAGCCCACTGCAGGAGCTGGCACACAGGGCTGCAGGGGCACATGAGAGCAGCATACACGACCAAAACAGGAAAGAAAAACCAAGGTCCTGGGACTCTCACTGAGGTGACACGGAATAGGAACAACCAGCTGGCATTCTACGGGGAGCCAAGGAAGAGCAAGAGATCCCACCTTGCCATGCTCTGCCTTGGGGCTTCCCCTGGAGAGGGGAGACAATGCACAGGTGAGCCAGGGTCCCCTGCTGTTCCATGTGCTTCATCCCCAGCACATTTGCCTGTTTGTTTCACTGCCTTTGTGCTCCGCATGTTTTTCTGACAGGAATAATTAAGTCAGTTTTCAGTGCTCCAAAATCTGGGCAGTCTCAGTTCAGCGCCACTGAAACAAAACATCTTCTCCCCTTGCCTTTTAAGCGACTCTCAACCTGCCTGCCTTGGGATGAAGTGTCTGAACCATGGCAAACAGCAACCTGAGATATCTATCAAAGCTTTCTGTTTCCAGCAACACTGCTAAATTTTAAGTTTTTTAATCTTAAGACAGTTTTGTATATGCAAAGATCTAACTGAGGAAGCAGCTGCATACTAAAGAATGCTTCAGCTCACTAAAACTTGCAACTGCTTCACTCACTGATTTAATGAAAAGGCTCTAGTAAAATAAATCATGTTCAGGAGCACTGCACTGGCACTCCCCTCACTTTTACACACCGTCCCAGGCTGCCCAGACCACCACTCTCCCCAAGCCTCAACTACCTCACTGCAGCTACAGAATCATTTTGATTAACAATTAAGGCCAGTGCTGCCGACTGGATTTTATTAATACTACTATTGTGAACCATTTCTTTTATTTGTATTTTATTTTTAATGCACCACAAGGGCCACTGGGACAAATTAAACATAAAATAATTTTCTGCCATTTAGGCAAACAGTAGTCATTCCCACATTTTTAAAACACAAACACTGTAAATAAAATATTAAACCGTCAAGCTGTCATGGAATCTTCCTCCTGCAGTAATATCCTTAAGAGAAAAAGTCACCAAGTCATCCTTTCCCAGGGAGCTGGCACAGGCCCCATGTGCCATAAGAGAGATGCACACATCCAAAAAAATCAGTGCTGCAAGGGTCTGGCCAGAGCAGGAATGGCTGTCACAAAACCCCAAGCATTAAGGGCTGTGTCCCCCACCCGGACAAAACTGGGAAGAGCAGAGGCCATACAGGTGCTGGGAAGAGCCAGGCAGGTGCTGGATTTTGGCAGTGGAATGGGCCAGGCTGAACAGCACAGACAAACCCAGCAACTGGCAGGAGCACCTTCACCTGCAAAAGCATTGGCACTGCAACCTGCAGCTTTTCCACCTCATTTGCAACACCCCACGTACTTGCAGAGCCATGGGGAGCAGAGCTGCTTTGCAGGCTGGTAGGATGGAGAGATGACGTTTCCTCCACTTTTCCTTTAACTTGAAAAGAAGATATTTTAAGAAAACAAGAGCATTTGTGAGCTGGTGAATGTGGCTGCTTCACTGGCTTGCTCACTGTACCTTCCTGGCCTCGAGCTCCTGCTGCTGCAGCCGTGGTGGTCTGGCTTACAAGCAGCATCACAGCTCTGGGAGGAACACAGAGCCTCCTGTGCTCTGTCCACATATGCCTGATCCTTGCCCCAAAAGGCAGGAGACTCAAGAGGGACCAACCTGCTATGAGTAAAATGGTAAGGAAGCTGCTGAAATGAACTGTGGCACCTCATTAAAAATCAGGCCTTTTCTCTCCATGGCACAGCAGGTCATGAAATTAAGCCTGACAATATGCCAATGCAAGGAAATAGTGCTGTTCCCGCTCTTGTTGTGTTGGTTGGGTTTTTTTATTTATTTAGGATCCACCTCAGTTTCCAGAGTTACATGCCTGAGGCTACAAGACCTGCCTCCAGGCAGGCACACATGCAGGAGCCTCATGGGACACAGGTCCCTGAAAAATGGTATCATTTAGCAAACCATGAAAGTTGCAGCTTATCCCAGCTGTGAGGAAAACAGCATCCTCTGAAAGCTGCGCACAGAGGAAATGTGATGAAGGGATGAGAATAAAATCATTCATAAAAGCACGGTGAACACCAGACAGAACCTGCTCTGTGGGATTCAGATACCCAGGAGCCACAGGCAACACAAAACAAAAGCAGCAGAGCGTGCTGTTAACCAAGTGTTCCAGGGTGTGAAGAGCATACATCAGGGTGGTCTTACTTGGTGGCAAATATAAGCATGGCTAAATGTGGCAGTTTGGCAATTCAGAGAAGCAGGTGAAGCCCAGCCACTGCCTATTTTCTGGCTAAACAAGATGCAGGAATGAAACAATTGACATCTTTCCTCGCCAACTTGTTCTTTGCCTACACACACCACCTGTTCTGAGCAAAGCATCCCAGTGGAGTCTCCTGCTTGCTGTCTCACCACAGGCAGGCGACACGCAGTTCAGTGATGTTTGCAGAGCATTTAGAAACCCTTTGCTACAAGGAAAAAGGACGCCTTGATCTCATCTCAACAGTGCTCATTTTACACGGCTGAGCACAGAGGTAGGGAGCAGCCAGGAGGGCTGAGCCCAGGCAGCCTGAGCCAGCATTACCATAAAGGGCCTCTCTGCTGCCAAACTGGCTCCAGTGCGGTCACAGAGCAACTACACAGGTCACAAAAGTTGGCAGGACGAAGACAAGAGACAACATACCAGCTCCAAAGAGCAATTGACAAAGATAAGAGGCATCATACCTGCTCCAAAGAGCAACTGGGCATCAGCCTAACACAATTCAGAGCATTTAAATAATGATACGCTTCTGTCTCCAACTTTCAGGCATGTTGCTGCTTCCTTGACACCCCAGAGAAGGCAGCAAGCTGGAGAACCCTGTGGGCAGCCTCACATCCTGCTTTTGACTAGGGAATAGGAGCAAATACTCCCACCTTCAGCTCACAGTCAGCCAACAGAAAAAATTCCCTTTCAAAGCTGCCTACCAACCATCCCTCTCACTAACAAGCTTTGCCCACACTGCAGCAACAGCCTCACTCTCTTCACTGGGACACAAGTGCACTGGGCGAGCTTCCCATGCTGCAATCTTTCGACAGGGAAGAACAGAGCCCTGGGCTCTGCTCATCAGTGCCATACTAAAGCAGATATGCAGCACGTGGTGAACAATTAACCACCTGTACATACAGCAGAAATGATGCCAAAGCCCTTCCAAATACACATAGCACAGCTTCTGGGCTTTGGAAATTTCCTGGAGACAGGAGACAACCTTTTGCCTAAGAGGGACTGAAAAGAGTCCAGCGAAGAAGTTCATCTTCCAAAAACACACAAACCAACTGTCAGAGGTCTCAGGGCTCCTTTTAATCGATACGAAACTATGTTGTGCTCTAGAGAAAAAATGCATTTCTAGGAGCGTGGTACTCACTTGTGTTTCTACCCTCTGTGGTAAGTGGAAGCATGCAGGGGCTCATCGTGTCACCAAGTGAGCCCTGCCATTCACCAATTTCTGAATTTTCATTTCAAGCATCTTTAGAGCCTGTTTGTGAAGAGCCTATTGCAGAGAGGCCACATGTCAAGATTTCTATATATAAAGCAGATATCTGTAGGATCACTATTAATGCACGAGCTGTTTCTGGGACACTGATCTCTGACAGCTCCATGCCTCAGCTTAAATATTCAAAGATTTCCCTGGCTGACTCCAGGAATCAGACATCCAGATTTTAAGTTCAAAGTTGTGCTAATAAATACGAGGTCAACAAATAAAAAACAGTTTCAAGCTGAGACTTGCAATTGACTATAGTGTTTACCTGAGGTGATTTTTATTCTTTGCATTAAGAGAGACTAAAGAAGAAAAACACAAGCCCAGAAAGCACTTCAGTTTTTAAGCCCATGCAATATACCTTCACTTGCCCAGGATTTGAAATGTCATAGCATAGATGCAAGAGCAGAACTCTTGGACTCACTCACCCAAGAGAAAGATTTTTTCTTTTTCCCAGACAGAAAAGCAGCCAATTTTAGAAAACCAAAAAATATTTTTCCAGAGACCCGTAAGTCACATGAGTCACCCTTATTCGCAGATGAGCCCAAACCTGAACTCCAACACCATCACTCATGCAGAGCAGAGAAAACCAGAAACTGGATCAAAATGGGCAGCTTTTCTCAGTGGCTCTGCAGAAAGCCAAGGAATAGAGAAACAGGCGGAGCACGGGCACGCCTCCCCTTAGACATGACCGCCATCATACATTAAGTCAAATAACCTAACTTCGAGGGGAATGAACTCAGGGTTGAGGCTCTGCGTTGCCGAAGGACAGCTGCTTCTCTAGATCCGTTATTTCTCCAGCGGGGCAACAGAACTGGCACATTTCCCGTGCTGGCTGGGAGAGGGAGGCAGGCTGTGCCAGGGGACGGAGCCGGCCGCACGCTGAGGACCGTCTGCACAGCTACTGCCCCGGCCTGACCAGCCCTCAGGCTCACACACACAGCTCAAACCAGACCCACCGCTCCGACTCTGCTAGGTGCCACGCCCTGGGGGACAGTGCTGTCCCCACACCTCCAACAACCTTCCCCCAGCGTGCCCACCCGCAGTCACTTCCCTGCTTCTGCCCCAGCAGCGCGGGCAGAGGCCAAGGCTGGGACAGCTCCTTGTGCACATCACTGCCGAGCCTGTCGGGCTCCCCACAGCCATAGCACTGCATAGGGACAGGAGTACACACACTGCATTTTACCACCTTGCCTCTCAAGGCAACCCACCAAACCCCTGGGAAACCTGCATGCATGAGGGAAAGCCCAAACACCACAAAGCCTTCCTGTTTCCCTTCCCTATGCAAATACATCATGGCAGGTCAGGATGTGGTATTTCCACCATGCTCCACTGTCAGGTGCATCACGAGAGGGACCTCCTTCATCTCAGCCCTATTGGGAGGGCTGGCACATCCTGGAATCCCAGTTGCAGAGGGACGGGAGATGCAAAGGATGACTATTTTTCCTTGCTGAGGGATTTCAGGCATGGAGCAGAGCTGGGATGATTTACACGGTTTTGAGAGCAGGACCAGATTTGGAGTGGCTGTTGCGTGGCACCGTATCTTGTAAGGAGAGGCTTTGTGGTTAGCCATGAGCACACACTGCCTCTCCCCAAACAGCAGCAATATAACAACGTACAGCACTGCCACAGCATCCTCCTCATGAGGACTTTAAGGTGCTTGGCAGACGATATGGATTCGTGTAACCTCACAAGCCCTCTGAGAGGGAGTAAAGTAAATGCTATAAAAAACCAGAAGGGATAAGTGGGGGAACAGAGAAATAAAACTGCTAGAGCAGCATGTCCAAGCTCACACAAGATTTCAGAGGCTCAGGGGCAGCTTCCTCTGCCACTAAGATGGAATCAGAAAAGCAGGAGTGCTCCAAATCCTCTGTTTGTTCAACTCATCCCTGGCCAGCCTAAGAGCATTTCCCAGCGCACCCAAACGGCTACAGCAATAGCAGCACTCACACAGAGCTCCTCACCGTACTCATTTCCACAGTCTTGCTCCATAGAGGGTCTCACAGCAGAGCAGCCTGAACTGCCGGCAGCCCCCAGCCCTAGCAAGCAGCAAATAACATAAATACTCTACCCAAGAGCCTCAGCTTTGACTTCCGAGTTTCAGCAGCTGCAAGCAATAGCCAAGGGGCTCAGCTGAAGAGTTTCCACCCTGCTGCCTGAGGGCTGGGACTGCTCCGACAGCATTTTCCAAACATTCACAAGGCTTCCCAAACACCCATAGACACATTCCCCATCCCCACTTTACAGGTGAAGAAAGCGAGACACAGGCCAAGAAATCCCAGTGGCAGCCAAGGAGGGCAGCGGGCAGCCCTGGCGCCTGGCCCCTGCTCCGACTCTGACCGGGCTGCTGCTTTTGTTCGCTTCCATGTGTGCGTAACCAGCTGACAAATGGATTCGCAGCCAAAGAGTGACACACAGTGCAGTTCCCGAACTGCTTCAGCTGGATCACTCCTGGGAATGGTATTGCTGGGCCACTTCTTGCTCCAGGGGCTGATTTATTTTTTATGAAGCGATTGCCTAGACTTGGGAGAGCTTTATTGATGCTATTATACAGGCTGAAGGGAGGACAGATCACCTCCACGGACAGAGCAGAAAGGTCCTCATCATCCTTAAGTCGGGAGCTCAATTTTATCCCCCTACTGAGCCCACAGATACCCAGGGAGGGCAGAGTGTGGGGCTTTCAACAAAACTGAAGTAGCACATCAGGGCACTGCTACCACCCCTCGGTTAGGAAGGAGCCCTGGGGGCTCCCGCCATCTCCCTGTCCAAACCCCTAGCCTGAGCCCGACTCAGACTGCTGTCTCTGGCTTAAAAGAGACAAAACTCCCGTGTGGCGCCCATGTCTCCCACCTGGCAACCAAGGGGAGGGGGCCGAGGCAGAGGTTGGTACCAGCTGCACAGTAGCTGGTACCGGTCCCGCACTGCAAGTGCCACTCGCGTCCCCCCGGCCCGATGCTCAGAGCCCGGCTGGCCGGAGGAAGGGCTTGTGAGAGGTCATGGCTCTCAGCTGGTCCTGACGGGAAAGCACTGTGATCACATACATGCGTGTGTGTGTACATATCTGTATGTGTGCGCCTCCTGAAAGCGAACCAAAAACCTTCCAGCTGTTTCACCCGCCTTTTTCCCCGGCCAAGGGCAGCCGCTCTCAGCCGGAGGAGCAGAGCCCGGGCTCAGAGCGGCGGAGACAACTCGCAAACACTTTACCCACGGCATTACTCTATTCCCCCAGAGAGTGCCCACCCTGCTCCCCGATTGTAGCGGCTGCCATGGTGACAAGCACGAATGCTAAAATAAACAGAGAGCAACCCGAAGGCAAAGCGCAGCCCTCCGCCGGCGCACCCCGCGCCCGCTCGCTCCCCGAGCATCCTCCCGCCGCGGCAGGACGGGATGCCGGCGGCCGCCGCTCACTCACGATGAGGGGGATGGTCCTCTCCTCCCGGCNGGCCCGCCCCGGGCACCGCCGCCGGCAGCCGCCGAGCGCGGCTTGTTGTCCTGCCATAAGTAGTAGAAAGTGCCCAAGATCCAGGCGACGGTCAGGATGGCGATGGCATTGGCCCTGATCCTCCTCATGCCGAGCGCCCCGGGGGAGCCTGGGAGCGCTGCCTCGACGGGCAGGGGCGGCTGCGGGAGGAAGGAGAGGAGA
>VZTG01001067.1:97832-240563 GCA_013397845.1 Melanocharis versteri
AGGGCCCCCGTGGCGGGGAGCGGGTGGCACGGCTCAGCCCCAGGAGACGGCTGCTGGGACGCGGGCAGCACAGCAGCCTGCCCTCCTGCCCCGGTGGGACTCGTGTCCGTACTGCCACAGTCGTGCCCGTAAGGCAGGCGGCCAGCGAGTACACCGTGGCAGCCCGTGGCACACGGGATGTGGGCACCCAGTCCATGGAGGTGAGCCCATTTCCCACCGAAGCTGTGGTGGTTCACGGAGCGAGGCTCTCGGGCTGACGGGGGAGCTGCCCCAGCGCCCGCTCCCATCGCTGCCGCACGCAGCAGTCGCACGCTGGCATAAGGGCTGGCCAGCGCCACAGCCTCGAGGCCTTGCCAGCCCTGCAGGAGGACAGGCATGGCAGCGGAGAGGCGACGATGATACCATTCCACATCACAGGGCACTCTAAAGCTGTAGCGGTAAAAAGGTCACTGAATCCAGCCCTGCGGGCAGCTTAAACAACAGCGCATGCAGCTTGAGAAACCAAGTGACATTTAGGCACAGTGCAGCTGCCGTGCAACTACGGTTTAAAGGTTTGCAAGAGCAGGAGGAGGCACCGAGAAAACTTACCAGGGACAGCAAATGTTTAGAAAACAAAGGTGCTTCCAAGACACCTGATAAGGGGGCTAGATAGAAAATGTGGGTGCTTCCAAGGCACCTGATGAGGGGATTAGAGTATTTGCATTACAGTATGGAAAACGTAATCAGGGCTTCTAAATAACTTTTTGCCCTACTTTCCTCCTGACCAAATTCCTCTAAGTGTAATTGCAACCTGCCCTGCTAAATAGCCCTTTGAGATTTACCTGCACACTGCGTGTTTCCTGAAGTACAGCACAGTACAAAATTCATTCGGCAGACTTGTTCTGCGGGCACTCAGGGCAGAATGCTGTTTCTAGGACCACCACCTCCCAGGGCTGCAGCATGGCTCCACATCAGCCTCCCTGCAAAGCGCACTGCACGCCTGATGTAGAAAATGTTAGAAAGCATCTCACATCCTCCTGGGTACTTTTCCCAATGACCTGTCAACCACACACAGCTTCCCAGGCTGACTAGTCATAGTCAGTGGCAAGGGGAAGCTTGAGACATTTAAGGCAAAACCAAAGTCTTCCAAGGGATCAACAAAAACATAATTAGTCTAAGCTCCCTGGTCCACATCCTGTGGAAGCTGGGCTCCCACTATTTTCAATCTCTTTCACAGTCTTACCGGAAAATGAGTATCTGCTCTCCTGTGTGGGTTTGGATCCAGCAGCTGCCTGGGCTGCAGAGGGACATGAAGAGAGGCAGAGGAGCTATACCAAGGATTCAGAAAAGAGGAAGACAGGGAGTAAGATGTGCTCATGTCCATGTGACAGCAGAGCCAGGCAGACTGTCTTCTCTTTCACCACTGTGCAGATCATACCAGACTATGCTGGATTCCTTCTTAGTCTTTTCTCATCTTTTGGTGGAATTCACTACAGAAAAGCAAATCACAAACAGCAATGGAGACTTTTGTGTGAAACAGGAGAAAATCCTCTGCCCCAAGACTTGAACTAAACAGACTGCCTTCTGCTTTTCCAAGCACGCTGCTTCCCTTTTCCACTGCAGCCGTTCATTTTCTTCCTGTGTTGCCCCCCTACCCCGCTAGCACACCCTGTAAGCTGCCATGCAATCACCATTGCCTCTCAAGGGATGGCCTGTAGGGAAGTGTCAGAAACGAGCAGAGTGCTGTGTAGGCAAGCTTCAGCAGAGCCCCAGACAGAAGCCAGGTCAAGAGGTCTTTCTCCTAGGGGGCAGATGCTTTTACTCCCCTCTCCCTCCAGGAATCAGCACTAGAAAGCAGGGTCTGTTCCTGCAGAAACACATTCAGAGTGCTGGGTAGGGAAGCTCTGCTCTAGCCCACAATCACAGCGAAGGGCACAGCAAAAGCACCAGGTTACCCATCCTCAGAGCTGGTGGCAGAGCAGCTCACCATGCCAGCAGATACAGTTCAGCACAGACAAACCAGATTTGCCCTTTATTTATTTATTTATTTAAGATTTGGGACCTATTTGAGCTGAAGAATGTTAGGAGGTGCTGGTTGAGGCACTAGAGCTGACTGACCTGAAGGAGACAGGACCTTCAGCACAGCTCCAGCAGAAAAGGCATTTACTTTCGCAGCACCAGACTTCCACATGCTTTGAAAGTGTCTCTGCAGCAATGTTCCATGTCCAGGGCCCAAAAACCTCACTGTAGGATTACTAGCTCGCAGGTCTGAGCTATTGGTACTGAAGGTTCCATTTTCTGCAGCCAGAACTTGCAATGATTTCATCTCTGACCACTGAGCTTTGCTCCAGAATCTCATCTTTCTTTTAAAAGACAACACACTTCTAACCTTATGTTCCACAGGGATCTCTGACAATATAAATTGTTCAGTTCAGGTGTAGCTATACTGTAAGCTGCAATGCTGCATGCAGATATTAGAACCAGCCCATCAGAGAAAAGAAGTAGTCTGGCATAGAGATCTCTACACCACACAACTGGCAATGTAGATATACAATGAATATTAGCAGTGATAATAAATACTACAGTGCTGATCTTTGCAAAAGCATCAACTAATTCAATAAACGCCCTAAGAGAAGTGACCTGAGAAACATAATATAATAAACTAAACAAATCAAGGTTATTCAAACTCCACAGCAGAATTATGGGATTTTATCACCACATTTGTTCTTTTTCAGTTCCATCATAGAGATGTTAATTCTTTTCTTATTTTGTGACAAACTTTGCACAGTGGAATAAGGGACCTCGTAACAACCCAGGCAGCTGTTTTTTTAGCATAAGCATAAACTAAGTATTTGGTGAATTACAAAGATACAGAACAAGAGGAGGAATATAACCAGCTACAAGGAGAATTTTGTGGGGGGTTTGAGAACCTTATTTTATTTATAAACCCCAAGGCCCTAACCAGCATCACCTTCAATGAAAAGAGATCTCCTAAGGCCATGAATATTAAAAGGTGCTCTTGAGAAGCCAGTTTTGTCTTTGGCTGACAGATTAGGTCACATCATCGAGGAGAACAGACCTGGTGTTTCAGATTGCCCAGATAAAATCGAGACAATCATTATTGCAGGGGAAAAGGCAAGCATCATCCAGATTTGTCTTCAGAAAAATGAAGTGTGGCTGCTTTATAATTACAGCGAGATACAGTGCATGTTTTTGCAGTCATCTGACTTAAAACGTGGCTGAGCTTTCAACTACGAAACATCTGGAGAACACCAAAAGGTTTTTCTTAGCACTACTCTGATCTGAGAAATCAGGTCTGCTATATCCGTGGCCTCCAGGCAAGGAAGTGCCATCTGAAACATGAACATAAGGTCTGTCTGGACTCTGGAAACTGTTCGAGTAAATTCATCCAGAGTTTAGGTAAGAACATTTGAAGAAAATTAGCATTAGAGTTCAGGGGCTGAAGCAGGTCATGCTCCAGAGAGAAACGAGAGTAGCATATTCTGATGATGAGATGGGATGAGAACACTTGCTCAGAGAGAGGCAGCTCTGCTTGCCCACAGCCAGCCAGGAGCTGAGCTCCACCTTGCATCTAGGGAAGAGCAGTCCCAGTTCAGAGACTTGTCAGGGATTTCTCACAAAAGATCACTCTTCAGAGAGCTCCTCCTGCATGGGCAGAGCAGGGTGCAAAGGAGGTTGAGACATCTTAGGATGGTTTTCTCTGAACTTGCTGCCACCAAGTGACTCCTTCCTCTGGCCCAACCCTAGGCTGGACACGCACCCTCCCTGGTGAAGCTCCTGATCTTTTCCCAAGCAGGGGCAGTGGTCTGCTTCCAGGTCAGGAAGAGGTTGGTAGGTGTGGGTGAAAGCAATTTGCCCATTGAAGGGAGAGGACTCACAGCTCATCCCTGATTTCAATTCAAGAAGAACAGGGAGAAGGGAAAATGTTTGTTTCAATGGGCAGAAAGAGCTGAAGTTCTTTCCCCCTAATGGATGAGAGGCACCTCTGACAGTCTGACCATGGCATCTCACCATGCTCTTCACCCAGATCCAGATCTTACCCCTATAAGCCTCTGGGACATGTGCACCCATACTGTAATGCCAAGATGACAGTGTGTGCCATCATCCTCCACCACACAGCTGTTGAAAAGAAAAAGAAAAATGTTATCTGCATTACTCATCTACATTGGCCAAATTTCTACACTGCCTGAAGTACTCTCCTTGTCTGAAAAAGCTTTCTCATACTGGTCAGAGGGCATGGGTATGTGTGTGGGCTTCTGAAAATCCATATTGCTGTGCCTTGGGTCATATATCACCCTCCCCATCCCTGGCCTCAGACACCACTGGGAAACCACGAGGTGCACCAAAAGTCCAGCAGCTTGTCTGGATCGTGCCCTGCCTAGAGCTAGACACTGTTCAAGGAGTCTCCAGCCCTTTACTGCCACAGGCACCATAAAAAGGCCAAACAAATTACTCCCCTAGGAGTGGCTTAATTTATCCTGATGCCCAGTCAGAACAGGTACAGATGGTAGATGCCAATTAGTTCTGCATTTAACAGAAGATAAGGTGTCTGGGGTGTCATATATGCTGACCAGGACAGAAATGTCTTCTGGGCCCTTGTTTCTGGCCAGCATGCAAACAAGTAAGGTGGTGGAGGGCAGTGACACAGAGCCAAGTTAAGGCAAATAGCACAGAGTTAACTGGGAACCAGGATTTCAGTTGCTTTCAATTGCACAATTAAACATTGTCTTAAGTGCTGTTAAGGTCACTGTAATCTTAGCATTACTTTCATGAGCATGTTTCTTAAGGAAAATGAGAGCATTGAGAAGAATTCACAATAAGCTGTAATCAACAGTTCCCCACTGCACTTGTGCTCTTCAAGTATGAAGAGAAAAACATCTGCTAAAAGGCTAACAGTGGCAAGATGAATCTGCTTTGACAGTGGGTAATAGCCAGGAAAGCCTTCAGAGTGTTTGGTTGGGATTCAGGATGGGAGATGGTGCCATTAATCCCCTCTAAGGCAGGTAACCCCCCTGTCTGTCACCACAAGACAAGGTGGGCCTTAGTGAGGAGTGGAGTTATGGTAGAATCAGGCAGGAGTGATCAACAGCCCAGAAAAATGCCCGAAGTTCATAGAACCTTTTAAAAGTGTAGAAACAGAATAAATATTTAAGTAGTAATAATTACGTATTAATACAACTTATTAATTAGAAGATCCACATATAATCAACCTGATTCACTTTATGAGCCTGATACAAATTTTTGCTCTCCCTCCTACCTACTTTTCTTATCTCCTTTTCTCACTCCAAGTAATTTACTTCACTTCCTTGCTGCTTTTTTTCTAAGACACAGATTTATTTCCCATCTTCAGGGTAAAGCACGTAGCACTTTTTCTGGTGCTCAGAATTAATTAACAATAAAAATCTTTTTATTATGATCTGAGGACAATTTGCTCTCCTTTACTGGCATCCCATCACAGTGCTGACTGTGACCTGAACTGCAATTTAATCCTCATAGAAATTCAAAGCTTTTACAGCTCAGTGTAGCTACCAGGTTAGTGCTCATAACAGTCCTCTTGGCTGCAAAGGAGAAGCAGTTTGAAATGCTCATCTGGCAAAATGATGAAACTCCTGTCTTCCACTACAGAGGAATTTCATGTGAAAACACAACAATCTGGGAAATAACCTGTGAAAAACATCCAACCCAGTTTCTCACACATCCCATAAAAGGAGCTTACACCCTGCACAGCAGACTGGGTTTGAATAGAGTGCAATGAAAAATGTTTAGCTTTCCTAAAAATCACAGCAATATATTTATTTTTGAAGCTCTATCACTGAAAATAGCTTGGATAATTAGTGGAAAAGTTTCCAAAACATTCCAGCCCTGGCACTAAGCATGAGAAACTCCAGGCTGAAGGGAGGCCAGAAATAGGAGCCATGGATCAGTCAACTCCAGAGGCACTGCAGTGCTGTTGCAGTGAGCCTGATGCCATAACCTGCCCACTGGGATCCAGGTCGATCTCCAGGTGGAAACTGGAATGTGTGAAAAAAGCCAGGGAAGGGGCTGGAGTTAGAGGACATCAGTCATCCCTGTAATGTCAGGAGCACAGTCCAGGCAGATCAACATAATATTAAATATTTATAAGTATCTACCACTTCCATCTGTGTTCTGTTGGAACATCTTTACTTCCAGGGAGGTGGGTGAAGCAGACATCAAGGATGGCAAGAGTATTTATTGAAATGACAGCCTGTGTGGAATTGCAACCAGTAAGAACTGCTGGCCTGCAGCAGGCCAGCAAGCAGCTGTGTCAGTCTGGGAGGCACCAGGGGCTTCACAGGGCGGCACACAGACAACTCTCTCAGTATGACACCACTTCTGGTTGAAGAATAAGGTACGCAGTCTGAGCCTGGCAGCATCCCTCGCTGTAAACAGCAATCCAGGTATTGCTAAGCTTCCACAAACAGGCTGCTAAACTCTTCTGAAGCTCTTGCAGAAGTGGAGCTGCTGTCCTTTTCAAGACTTTAGAAAGTACTTCTTTAAATATTCACGTTTTTGGACAAGTATTTTTATCCCCCCCTAAAGGTAAATGCTTTAGATGTGCTGAACAAAATGGTCTCCACCACTTTCGCATAGAAGGGGGGATGGGAATTATGAAGTAAAAAAATTCACTATTACCCCTCGTAATTAAATTTTTCCTCATAATTATCTTCAGTACCAGAATGCATGGTTTGGCAATGAAGAGCTGTCACTGTGGAGCACAGCAGCCAGAAAAAGGAGTGAGAAATGGGAGAAAATGCTTAAGCCACTGTGGATGGAAGTGGTACTCTTTGATTTGAGCACTTGCATGTCTGCAGAGATGCTCAGCACATCACTGCAGCATTTTCAGATGCAGAGATACATCGTGACGTGCATATACAGGCATGCACATGTGTTTCACACCCTTAGATTAGTTGCAAGTCTAACTCAAGTTTGCAGCAGATACCACTTTCTCTGGTGCTGGGTGAAGATGAGGAAAAATATCTCCCAGAGGAGCTAAGAACTGTTTCAAGCCTAACCATTTCTGTTTGAAGGTCACAGCAAGATCCAAGAAATGTGCCATATCTAGCAAATAAATCACTAATTCCTTTACAAATGTCTACAAATGTGTCCACTGCAGCATACCTTTCCCCACAGACAGAGGACGAAAAAGGCTCTGTGCAACAATTATAACCATATTGCTTAATGGCATACTGAAGAACACTTAAAGATTATTTTACTGCAGTAAAATATATACAGACAAAAAGAACCGTATCCATAGGTCTGAGTTTTAAAGCCCCATGTACAGCACATGCAATCTCAGCCTGCCAACAGTTATGCTATCCTGTGTAAGTGTCATACTGGTCCTTCCTGCTTCATTGCCTGGCTTTTTTTCTGCTCCAAGCAGCTGGCTCAGCCAGGCAGGCTTTGTCCCAACTCCAGCACTGAGCAAGCTGACTCCACCATCACAGTACTTCATGGGCTCTTATGTGCCGTGTTCCTGCCTCAGCTGGGCAGCATCTGCCCTGTACCTGTGTCTCCAGAGATGGGAGGCAGCTCTTCCCTACTTGGCACCCCCAGGGGCAGCTGAGTGCAGCAGACACAGAGGGAAGGAGGCACCAAGTTCTCTTTAGCATCAGGTGCAGGGAGGAGCTCAACAGGACAGGTGTGTCTCACAGGGACGTTTGGCCCCCAACAAATTCTGAAGGATGAGTTTGCTCTGATGCCTTTCCAGCCCGCAGGAACTTCTGCAACCTCCCTAAACAGGGAGAAACAAATGCTCCACTTCTTTCCATCTAACTCCTCCTGCCTTATCCTCCTTCATGTTCTTCATAGCACCTGGATCAAGAGGAAAAAAAAAAGCTTAGAATAATCCAAGTGAGAGTGTTGTCAACAGTGAAGGAAGAGATGTGTTATCTGCTCACAAGCAGAAAACTAACTTTAGATAGAAAACTTAAATATCACAGGTTGAAGGCCCTCTGTGATGCAAGGAAGTGGGAAATTGAAGGTCTCAACCAGTAAAACTGAGAATGTCAAAGGGGAATCACAATGCAAAATATCAGTTGGATCTGGAAATTAAAGTTTAGCCTCACAGAGTATCAGAGGGAGGTGCAACAAGAAACGGCTCACCAGAGGAGTGATTTTGGAGAAAGCTAGGAATTCCTCAGTCAGGTGCCCCATGCATTGCAAGGAAAATCCAGGAGGCTGTTCCTCTCCCAGACACACTCAGTACTGCATTGGCTGCTTCAGAACAAGTCTGCTGTAAAGAGGACGGAGTCCAATTACAAAAGCAAATGAACATTAGTTGTATGGTAAGGAAGTAGAGGGAGAACAGAAAGTGGATTGCTTTTACTGCAGATAAAACAGAACAAAGTGCCTTACAGAAACTTGGTGAATCTGGGGCCCCATGGGAGAAGAAAAATAATGACAGACCATTTGCTATCTGGGGTGCAACTAGAACCATATCCATCTAAATCTGAAGTTGTTTTAAATCATCTGCAACAGAAATGATTTGTGGTGACATCAGACTATTAGGTCATTGTCCATTCATCATGAGCTGGGGCTCACCCAAATTTCCATCCATAGTTAGACCACCAGCCACTGCAGTATAAATAACAAAACCTGTGATTCATTTTTGGCTCATAGGCAGTTCTTTCACTAATAAAACATTGAAATCAGTGACCTGGCACTGTCTTCCATGGGCTGAACTGAGGCAGACTGTGCACATTCATTTTTTTGCCCCCAGACTGAGCAGAAGTCAATAAATAAGCTATAGCCAGTGCACTGAGATTTAGAAGGGCTTGATGGTACTTTTAATTTTATACCTCTGCTGAATTTATAATTTCTTGACCTCAGCCCACGCATCATGCTTTGGAAGTGGATTTATTGAAGTCAAGATTTCACAGCTTTGAGCAAGATTCAGAATATAGTTTATGGATGCAAGAGAGGTCAGAAATGAAGAATTGGGACACAAGAGACACACCTTAAGGAAAGAACTTTCCTCTCATCTCTGAAGACTGACCAGCTGTGGCTCTGAAAATCCTGTTCAGCAGCTTGGTCTCCTCAAAATGCCCCAATCTCACTCTATTTCTGTTCCCCTACCCCCAACTATTTTGCTGCATTTGGGAATAAATTTTTCCAGCCCTATTACACTCTTTCCAGCTGTGCTGCACTTGAGGTGCAATGCCCTACCACTACCCCATCTGCTGCAGCATGAGCTCAGCTACTGGGGCAGCACCCCATTCCAAGGACCTGAGGTTTTAGAAATGACAAGAACAGACTTCCCCATGGGAGCTGTCTGAAGGAGCAGTGATACATTTCCTACATTCATTGTGTGTGTTTTGGGTCTCCTTGGTATGAAACTAACAGGGAGCAGGAGCAACAGGTGAAATTGTGAGGTCTGCAATGACTGAAGTCAAGAGGTCTGTTCCCTGGTACTGCCTCTTACTCCTCCGCTCCAGCTGGCCCCCGGAGATGTGACAACCTTCCACCTCAGTTCAGGTGACACTCCAGTGCCCAATTCCCTAGCAGGCTCCTTTGTACCATGTTGCTGTGTCTCAGCAGGAGTCCAGGCTGCCAGCTGTGCATAAATGCACATAGCCCGGAGCCTGAGGTGGAGACACACAGATTTAATGCCTTTTATTCTCTTTGGTCAGAAAAATGTAATTTACTTACTACCACTATTGACCGCTAAAAGAGAGAGGAGCTTGTTGATACAAAAGTAATACTGCTTTAGTATACCGATAGCATTAAACCAGTGCAGCTTCCTCAGGATGGACACAGCTGCTGGATTCGAGGTGTTTATAGCACGACATTGCCAGGGGAATGAGCTATAAAAACATAACAGGCCTTTGCACCCTCCTTGACAGCATCAGGTCACGTTTCAGTTAGATAAACAAAAATACCATCCAAAAGTCCACCTCCAATCAAAATGATAATTAACGCTATGCAAGCGAGGTCTAAATTTCTGCCTATCATGACAGAGACAGATGCAGAGGGGCCTCTCCAGATGGTTTGCACTAGCTTAGGAAATAGGTCCCTTGATGCATTTCAGTGGGCATTAACAGGCCACAGCCAGTGAAGACCATTGACTTTTAAGTACTTCACTGCTGAAGACACAGCCATGGTGTTCCTCAAGCCTGAAAAAATGATACCTGCCCATCTGCCTCCTTGCCACTAATGTCCATCTCCCTAACTGGCTCATCATCCAGCTACCTTGCAAGTGTCTTTTTCGCTGTTGATAGGCAGGCAGTTTCAGCAGGGGCAATAAGGACCACAAAAGCAGCTCTAATGTCTTCTTTGTCTCCTTCATTTAAATCTGCAGAGCAGTGAGGTTAGCACGAATGCATAGAAAGAGTTTCTACTCCTCTGCCACACACTGAAATTGGGAAGTCTGGTTACATGTTTCTGACAATGTTCCCCAACATCTTTTTATGTCACTATCACCGCAATCCACCTACAAATACAGGAAGGAGGGTGGAGAAGCCCCTTTCTTCCTTATCAAATCAGCACACCTAGAGCACTGAATCTTTGGGGTTAAAACATGCACAACAGCTTGTTACCACCAAACCTGCCTGAACACCAGCATTTCATTCCACAGACTCTCTCACTATGTTTACCATTACCTTCTGCATCCCCCATCCTTAAAAGAAACAAAGACTCAGCTAGAGCATAGAATACTTCAAAGTTCGCTCCGTGTGAAGACTTTGAAGCTCTTCCTTGTAAAATGCTCTGTTAACTACCCGACAGTTCCTCTGTGCAGGAGCCTTTCTGAAGCAAACTGAAGCAGTTTTGTATCAACAGGGACTTTCTCCCCCCTCATCAAACCCTAAATGCAGTTTGGGAATTCGTGTTGGCAGAAACACGTGCAGTCACTTTAGCTGACACTTTTCAGACAGGCAACTCATTGAGAGTCTACTCACTGCTGGGTATTTAGAGAGGGGAAGGTGAAATTGAATCCTGCTGACCATACAGCTCAGCCCCAGCAAAGCAGGCACTGCCACGTCTTGGTGATAGGAGGCTTGTTAAAAAAAATTCTGCCTAGGTCTCCTCAAACTACCACAGGAAATATTAGTCAGTTTTCACCCTGAAAACATGAAATGTGAGAAACAAACTCTCTGGGGAGAACCAAGCTCATACTAGTGACTACTAAGGTCAGTGAAACTGTCTTGAACTAACTAGACTTTGGCTTCAGTCCAGCACAGCAATTCCTACACCTCTATCCTTGCCCTCATTGATCATATGGGGTAGTTTTTTTGTAGTGTGCCTAACACACAGCACCCCATGGCTTTTGGAATTCCCTTCAAGTTGATTGTATTTTTCAGGCTTTCCCCTTCATCTTTGTTCAGGATGCAAGTGAGAAAATCATGCTGGTTTTACCGGCATGTATCTCCCATCTTGATTCCAGCACTATTTATTTCTTTATACAGCAGTTCCATTTAACTTCATGGGGTGGGGGTGATGGTGAAATCTCCCCAGCAAACTCTCAGGAATTTTACAGAAAAATAAGGCTGGTGAGGTTACTGACTCCATTGTCTCCCCTAAGTGAAGTTCCGAGACTTAAAAAAAATGAGCGCATACTTGGGAAGAGAAAGTTTGTTTAGGTCTGGAGGTCTGTTTTTGTAATTTTTCTCAAGGTAGTAGGGATTTTTTGAAAGCTACTAAGTTACATTTTTTAAAATCCTCATTTGGCTTCTGTGTCCTTTTTTGAAGCATTTGACTGGAAGTGCGAAGTGTAGTGTTAACAAATAGTGTGAGGAGCGAAGGGGAGGGAACACGTGCCAAGGTCACCTCCTCAGCAGTAGCAATGGCAAGCTTCACAGCAGTGATATAAAACCTCCCTCTGATACGAGATACCACTCACAGCTCCTTTTTAAGAGCTATAAAAATCCAGAGCAGGCACATATTAATTAAAGTCGTTCAGAGAGAAGCTCTGCGTGTCTGTCTTGGCAGCGGGTGACTGAAGGGCACATAGCACGTAGGGGAGCAGAATGTCCATGGACAGAGTTAGCTAAAATATTTTCGTTTTTATCACCTCCGGGTTTATCAGTGGGCAGCACAGATGGTTTGCAGCTGAGGAGCCAGTCAGTGTGCTGCTAAGAAGGCAATGTGACCTGTGTCATGAAGCAGTGCATACTGTAAGGAAGCTTTTCTTCATGACTAGCACAAATCTCCTTCGTTGATATTTAAGTCCATAACCTCCTGTCATAGCTAGACTAGAAAGCACACCACCAAATTCCCCCTCTTCTCCAGCACAATATGTTTCTTATTTGTCCCTCTGTTTGTTTCCCCCAAACAAGACAAACTGAGTTCTTCTAGACTTTGCTCATAAGCCACATTTCCACAGTGATGTGCCCTGCAACACACAGGACTCACCTTCCAGAGTGGCAGGTTTTCAGCAAAAGAGGCAGTGATGAGGACAAGGACCCATTCAGGCTTCCCTCTGCTCCTTTCCCTTCAAGGTTAGGGCAAGGCAGGCTGAGAGACATTTGAGGTTAGTAGCCGAGTGCAAACCCACTAGCTATGGCCATTTCTCTTCCTTGTTCCCTACTGCAGCCCACCATGAGAATGAGCTTTTGCTGTGAACTCACTGACTGGACATAGCTGGCAGTGAATCACATCCAGCAGAAGGCTGGTGGTTGGTAGGAAATCTTTCTGGTTTTAACTGGTGATCATTCCAACTCAGTGAAACACAGATAACCCACCTTTTTTCGCTCTTACATTTATCTACCTGTATTTACCTCATCTGCTGGTTTCTTTGTCCAAAATTGGAGCAGGCCTTACACACTCCAATATTTCACCATACACTGGAAACCTTGAAAGGAGCAGAGCATAACTGGGGGCATGGAGCTAATGGGGCCAGAGCCCAGCAACATTAACAGTCCCAATGGCTATTTGCAAGGCAGGGAGAAAAGGGTATTTGGGTATTTTGGAAGATCTAACATTCACCATCACCTGTGGTACACAGAAGATGCACTTGAAGGCAGTTTTCTCCCCCGTAAACACTTTGTCAAGAGACGGGCAGTCTAGTCTGATGTTTTCCAGGGGTCTGTAAGGATTTCTTGAGTTCCAATTTTACTGCTTGGACTGACTCTACTTCTAGCGTGGAGAAAATATCTGTAAAATAGAGCTGGTCTTTAAGACATCAGCACAGTGTTTCGAGAGATGCAGCTGAACAACACCTAGTCTTGCTACTCATATATCACAGGAGAACCAGAGGGGGACAGAAGATAGTATAAAGCTTTTAAAACATATGGAAAACATTATCTGAATAGCAAAAATATGACATAAAACTATACATACATACTTACAGCTCAGATTTGAACTCTCCATGGCCCTTGCTAGACAAGTAGGGATAATGATTTTTTTATTCATAGTGCATTGAAAGGGAGTCCCACTCATATTTTCACACGCCCCAGCAGTCAGACAGTCTCTCTGCTTTTATTTACGGCTAGAAGTCCTGGACAGAGTCGTGGCACAGAGGAAAAAGAAAAAGCAACTGGCAGATCTCAGCTAATGCAAAGTACTGTCTGACATTTTTCAAAGAACAATCAGTTGGAAAGGACTTGCTGTTAATCAATGTGAAACAGATACATTTCACATCCCCACAGAGCATGATACAATGTGAAGCAGCTTCTTAGAGCAGCAGGGTTTTTTTGTGAAGGGAGTTTGGACAGGCAGTTTTTCTCTTAAGCCTGCATTTCTGACAGCTGCCTAGTACCCTTTTCCCAGCCTTGTCACATTCGTGCCGAGATACATAAATGCCTTCTCCTTTTTTCCTTCTTAACCACTGCACAGTCTTTCACTTTTTTAAGCAAAGAAAGATAGAAGCCATATTTTCTATCTTCTATAGCTGAAGCCGAAGTTTTTCCTGTACAAGGAAATAGCTTCTTGTTATCTGAAGATGACATCTCTATTTTACAGTAAAAGCCTCCATATTCTTTTTTTTCTGTTCTCTTTACTCCCCCTGTCTCAAAGCTGAACTTATCCAATAGCTTGCAAAGAAAAGTAATAAGAGAAAGATGGTTCTGCTTTGTTTCCTGGCGACCAACACCACTGAGACCCCAGGTAGCATCTCACTGGCTAATTCAAGACAGAAACAAGCTCCGTTACAGTTAAGTGGCAAGAGGATGCAGCACTAACCTTGGCACAGAAAATCCTCGGCAGAGCTGCCTGCTCTTCATGGTAGAATTCACAGTGATAGAGGAATATGTTTTGAATACGAGAAATTGTGTTTCATGCATGTTTATTTGGCTTTTGGGGTTTTTTTTTCCTCTGCTAAGCTTAACCTTGTTGGCTCACTTGCATTACCCTCTTTACCTGTAAAAGCATTTAACAAAACCCCCTTGATGCAGGGCTAATACAAGAGGGCTCACTGTGGCTCCTTTAATAACTCCCAGAGAAAGCTGGATATATCTTCTTTGCACTTAGCTCAAACTGCCTCTGCCTTTCTCCAGAACAATGCACTCCTCAGGGTGAGGAAAAGTCCTTATACCAATAACATGGCACTAAGTAGAAGAGAGAGAAAGGACTTTGTAATGGCCCCTACTCCCAAAGAACATCAAAGAGGATGGCAGCCTGTGGGAATGAAGAAGGTCTTATAGGTCTGGACTACTGTGGAGGCCCAAAAGAAGGAGATCAGGGAGCAGTGATGAGAATTGACTTGCTGGTTCGGACTAGAGGTGCCTCTAAATCCATACAGAGCACTGCAGACAGGCAGGTGACTCCTTGTTACAGAGGCTCCCTTTGCATGTGAAAAGACCCGGTTCCTCCAAGACATTCAGGCACGGGGCCAAGGCAATGAGGTACTTCTCAAGGCAATCACATTGCCTTCATGGAAAAACTCCCACCAAAACCATGTTACAGATAGTGCCGAGTTCAGATACTCCCTAAGGAGCCCGAGCAATAGAAATGCAACAGGAAGAGAGCTTCCCATCCCTGCCATTACTGAATACCAAACAGAGAAAAATGCAAGCCCACAGGGATATGTTGTCTTCAGTCCTGTCAGTCACAGATGTGACAGCTGGGACCTTTAGAGACTGTCAAAGGAGGAAAACCAAGGCACTCCAAATGCCAAGACTGTCAGCAGCATAATTAACATGTCATGTATGGTCTGCTTGAAAGTGCAGCACTTACTGCACCTCCAACAGACAATGCTTCTCAGCCGGTAAATCCTGCACCTTGCAATAATGTCTAAGTTACTGAAAAATAAAGAAAAAACACAAACTGTAGTGTTTGGAAAGACAGAAATCAGTTTGTAGCCCACAGAGAAAAGGCAAGCTAGCCTACCACAAGGGCTACTGCTTTTCCCACTCCAGAGGCATGTCCCTGGAAATTTGTACCCGGTCGTATTCTTACAGAAGAACATCTGTTTCACATGGGCAAAACACATGAAACGAAAAGGATGGAGGCAAGTTCTGCAGGGAATTCATAAGCCAAGACAGTTTTGGGGATCTCAGCAGATGGGGTGTGCTCCCTCCTAACCTGCAAGGACAAGTTTGAGGCAGGTGGCACTAAGCATCAGGTAAAAGGGAAAATTTCTCTCCCTCATCTCTAGCAGCATACTTTGGACAAACTTACAGATGTGAAGTGACAAGCAACAAAAAGAAAAATCCCCTGTTGTTAAAGCCAGCCCATACAGAGAGCATTGCCAATTCTCCCCCTGCACAGACAAAATGGATGTGTGACGTTAAGCGTAGGACTGTCCCAGTTAAGGTAAAATACTTGGGGCAACCTAGATGAATGCTCAGGCTGAGAAAAATCTAAGGTTTCATGTGAACAAATGTGGATCTGTAGCCATGACTGACCTAAATGACCAGGCCAAGGACAGCACCTGAATCCACTGTTCAAACATACCTGAGCAAGCTCACTGTCACATTGCTTAGAAGTACAGTATTGCTGCCAGCATGGGCTCTTCCACAGCTGATCTCTGACACACAAATCAGGGAAGGCACTGGAAAGGGAAACTGGGAGGGTGAGGTGCAGGTGTTACTGTAAGGAACAATGGACCCATAAGGTCTGGGTAAGACACAAGAACAGAAGAGAAAAAGCAAGCATGCAAGAAAGGAACGAAAGAGCTTTCAAAGTGGTAAGTCTGGTAAAAGAGTAAATTTTTATAGAATGTAGCAATTAGCAACAGAGACATACAGGAAGTTTTATCTATAGACTAGTAGAAAATTTAGAATCATAATAAAATAAAGCCAATCTATTTCTGCGTAATAAATATATTGCTTCCCCTCTTCTTTCAGATTGAATTAAAATTATGCAATTAAGGACATATTACAAACAACAAAGAATCTTAGTTTAGAAAATATTTGTGAAGGAAGTTCTCCTTGCTAGTTTCTATTTCTGAACTAGTGATTTGGAAAAAACCCTCTTCAATGATACCACTGGCTCCTTAAAAACAGAGGACCTGCAGTCCAGTTCTTGTCTCAACATTACTTTCTTGTCTCACAAACAGAAAAGACCTGACCCTGTGGTCAGCCAATCGGTTCCATTAAAGAGTTTGATCAGGAGTTCCTGTATCAGAACGAAGGGAGAAAAAACAAAGCAGAACAAAGAGGTGAAATGGACACGTTGTACTCCTGATGACAGAAAAGGAGTTTCTGAGTCACGCAGAGAGCTCTCAATGCCCTGATCAGATGGAGACAGGATATAGCACTATCTGAACACATGCTCAAAATGCTTTGGAGAAAAATAGTTATATCCAAACTGCTGCTGTAGGCAGGAAGGTCTTGCTGGGATTATAATCAGCTGTGTGAATGAGCACAGAGACATACCACATTTGGCTAGATCATTTTTTGTTAAGACTTGCCAGTGGTACAGGAAAAAAAAATTGCCCTTATAATGAAAATGATCTCATTTGCAGCTCTGTGATAAGTAGTATTTATCATGAATCTTTGATTCCTCATGCTGCTATTGCAGGTCCTCTGGGATGGCATTAATGTACCATTTCTCTCCATGGCTCCTACTTATCTCAAACAGTCTCTGCTACAAACAGGGTTTTTCCTCCTGGCCTGTGAAATTTCTTGAATTTTCTGATAAGGGACAGTTTCAGCCACAATCACAGCAGGTCCAGGATTCTGCCCAAATGTTCTAATAAAATGTGGGTCAACTGCGCTATACACAGTAGTGTGAAGATAAGGGTTTTACTGAAACTTCTTTACAGAGACGTATAAAAGTTGAGCATAGCTTCATCATTCAGTAGAAGCACACTCATCTCATGCAATCAAAATCATCAAAAGTGATTTTACAGAAAGGAGTGTGTATTTTTAAAAAGTCATCTTTAACTAAGGTCTAGCACCAGACAAAAAACGTGAATATTTAAGGAAGTTAGACACCAGCACATCCTAAAAACAACAATAATTAGCACACAGTAGCTTATATTTTCAAAGCATTTTACAAAAACATGAATTAATTAAGCCTCACAACACCCTTGTGAGATAGTTAAGTATTATTAGTCCCATTTTAGAGACAGAGAAAGAGGCATGAAGAGAGTGTAACCTGCTCACCACCACACATGTCAAACCCAGGTACAGAACATCAGATTTTCCATTTTTTGCCACGTGTGGTCTGATCTCTTAAAAGCTTCTGGTCTTTAAATTGTTTCCTCTCATCCCTTTTAAGACACCTGTCCTTGTTTCAGTCTGATATGAAAAGGTACTCACCAAGAGCTATTCAAAGAATTACGGAATGGTTTGGGTTGGAAGGGGCCCTAAAGAACATCCAATTCCAACATCCCTGCCATGGACTGGGACACCTTCCACTAGACCAGGTTGCTCAGAGCTCCATCCAACCTGGCTTTGAACACTTCCAGGGATGAGCCATTCACAGCTTCTCTGGCAACCTGTTCCAGTGCCTCATCACCCTCACAGCTAAGAATTTCTTCCCAACGTCTAATCTAAACCTAGCCTCTTTCAGTTTAAAGCCACTATCCCTTGTTCTATCACTACACACTCTTGTAAGAAGTCATAGGAGAGGTGCTCCAGCCTCCTTATCATCTTTGTAGCCCTCGTCTGGACTTGCTCTATTATGCTGGGGGCCGCAGAGCGGGACACAGTACTTCAGGTACTCACGAGAGTAGAACAGAGGGGAGAATCACCTCCCTTGACCTGCTGGTCATGCCTCTTTTGATGCAGCCCATGATGCAGTTTGTGTTCTGGAAAAGTTATCAACGCATTCCAGGAAGCTTCTGAATTGCTTATGCCCTGCTGTGTTGCCTCTCCAACAGATATGGGGTGGCTGAAGACCCCCATGAAGACTAGGCCTGGTGAACATGAGGTTGCTCTTATATGTAGAGGGCTTCATCCACTCAATCTTCCTGGTTGGGCAACACGTAGCAGATCCCCTCTGTCACCTGTCCCTGCCCTCCCTTTAATCCTGACCCATAAGTTCTTGGTTGACTCCTCATCCATCCCTAGGCTGAGCTCCATGCACTCCAGATGGAGCTCTGTGCACTCTAGCCAGTCATTGACATAGAAGGTGACACCTCCTCTGTGCCTCCAGTGCCAGTTCTTCCTAAAGAGCCTGCATGTTTGCATTCCAACACTCCAGTCAGAGGAGTTATGCCACCCCATCTCTGTAACAGCCCTGCACGTGTGAGCACACTATACACAACAAACAAGCAGAATTAGGAAAAACATTTTTTATAAACTCTGTGTTACTGGAAGCTGTTTAACAAAAGACTTGACATAGTTATTTCCATACTGCCAGACTGCCACTTCTCATCAGGCACCTGCCACCAGGAAACCTGCTGAAGCCTATCTGCAATGCTGGTACAGTTCAGAATCTGCAAAGAAAGTAAGGTTTCTTTGCTTCTTCCAAACAAGGAATCTCTCTCTGGCAGGAGGTCTTCTCTAGGAAGAACTCTTATGAGTACAATGCACTGAATACAAAGAAAAACTTTTATCAAGAAGACTCTCAAGGTAAAGCCAAGAGCACAAATGTATGTCAGAAAATCTGGAAATGTTCATCTATTGTGCTTTTGTAGCCTTTCTCTGGACTCATTCTATTATGAGAGGTGGTCTGGAGCCATCAGACATCCTGGGAGCTAGAAAATGACTCTTCATAGTCACTCTGAGAAGACAAGTTCCCTTATCATATCGCTCTTCCACTGAACTAGTGAGTGACAGACTAGAAACAAACTTCCAAACCGCCTGAAAGTTCAAGTCAATGGATTTAACTCTATAAACTGTCAAATTTAACTCTAACTGTTAAACCTGGCAGATCTACTGCTGCCTTTTTGCAAACCCAGGCCCCAGGTGTTAGTGGAGACATAGAAATAGAAAGAGTTCTTCCATCTTCAGTTACGTAAGTCCATTAGACACTATCCAGAGTCCAGGAAGTTAGTTTCAGGACAGCTTGATCTGAAGATCCTCCCCATATTTCTGGATCAGCTTCGTGTGGTTATGGTCCACTGACCATTGCTCTGGGAGGTGTTTGGGCTTCATGCTGTCCAAGAAATGCTGCCGCCAGCGTCTTTCCAGCTGCATAAGGGAGCGCAGGCCTCCTTTAGCACAACACTGCACCACCTTCAGTCCATGTGGCACGTAGCTCTCATTGCAGATCCTGCCAGGACACAAGCACAATTTATTTTCACACAAGCCTGCTGTCAGACTCCAGATCTGTCTCCAATGAACAGCAAGACACTGAAGATACTTTCAGCTGCAGAGTTTAATTACAAAGGGTAAGCTAACCAAGAGGGAGAGTTTTAAGCTTTGTTTCAATTCCAGACTGCTTTCTGGAATACAATGACACTGTAAAGCTGGTTTCTCTGAACTGAGAAAGCGTTCTTCTCTGCAGCAACATTAAACAAAGCTCTTAAGGTCCATTACAAACTCCTCAGGAGACTGCAAATTTCTCAAGGCAAGAACTATATGACCCTCCAGAGCACTGAGCCTGTTACTGAATTCCCTGCCTGGATAGCTTCTGAGTTACAACATTGGCACTTCACAAAAAACAGCAAGCATAACAAGGAGAAAACACATATTTCATGCAGAGACTAGACACTTGTTAAGAAAAGATATTTGGGGAGGCTTTGAGAAAGTGAAGAAGAGGAGACTTCTGTTGTGACTGTCCTTCAGACTCTTTTCCTGATCTGTCCTTCAAAAGAAGTATAAAATGTTGGAGGGGAAGATGAAGAGCAAGAATAGAAAACTGGTGAGAAGGAAGAGAAAGAGGGAAAGAAACAAGAGGTGTGGTTCAGAGACCAGTGGTGGGTTGAGGGGAGGCAGGAATAAACAAAAACAAAACCAGTAATAAATGCAATATAAATGACTAAAAACCTTACATCCAGCCTACATGGGCTTGCTATACCTGGTTTCCAGACCAGCTGCTGCCTGGAGCATCTCTGGAGTGACTGTCTCTGCGTTATAGAAGTCCTTGATGCTCTGCAGCAGCTCTGCCCTTCGGGGGTCAGGCAGGCCGTCTGCATTCAGCAGGGCTCGCGCCCCCGAGCGCACTTGCCTGCGCAGAGGGTCCTCCAGGAGACGCACACCTTCCTCGGAGCCGATGGGAGCCCCAAACTCCTCGGCCAGCTGCTGCTTGAGGTGGTTGTCATAGTAATTGGAGATGGCATGGCAGGATGTGCAGAGTAGGAGCACGTCATGCGAGTTGTGGTCCTTCATCTGGATGGGGAAGTGTCTTCGGTATTCGTGAGGAACAACATTCTTCCTAGAGAAGACAAAACAGACAGCTCATTGCATTTGTCTGGAGCTGCTGCTCCCCAGTTCCTCCTCCTCCCGGCCCAGAAAGGGTCAACTAAAACTAAAAGTCGAGGTAAGCAAAGATTACCAGGACTCGTACTACAGAAAGTGATTATTTTTATTCTTCTCATTTGTAGTTCTCTCTACAGATTTTCTGCATTTCTTTTTTCCTTTCCAAAAATTCATCACTTTCAATTAAAGATTCATACTATAAAAAAAAATAAATCAAGTAATGCACTATGAGAAGTATACTTCTCAACTCATCAGCAGCAGACAAAAAGATGAAGATAAAAATCTTGTTCTTTTTGATCTTGTGAGCTTTAGGCTCACCTAAACCTTTCAAAACTAAAGGATTAAGTAGTGGAAGGAATAGTACAGCTCTTTTCGGAAGGGGATGCCACCCACCCGGTGTGTGTCAGCACACTGCTGCCCCCGTCATTCAAACTGCAGCACATACACGCTCCATAGCTTTGATCTCTCCTAGGATCAGTATCTCCTGCCTCTGTAAGAGGAAAGGCTGGTCTCTTCAGTGTCTCACACACCCATACAACTGCAGAGCACTCAAACAGTGTCCCACTCAGGACATGAACAAGCATAATGTTTCAGGCCACTAACCAAGCCTCTGGATGCCAAACTAGATGCAGACCTCAGTCCTGTTTTAGAAGATGCATTTTTCTCCTATCCACTAAACAACTCACCGAATATAGGATTCTCGCTTGCCACATACAACACAGAGGTTTTCTTTGACTGTCAGATAATAATCAACTTGAGACTCAGGACGTCCTGAAGGCTCAAACCGCAGTTTCACAACAAATGGGTCTGTGCTAACTAGCTCTAAAAGGGTAAAGGCAAAGAGAAAATATTCAAGACAAATTGTATTGGAAAGCTAAAATAACAATGCTACAACGTAAAAAAGTCATCCTAGTGAATCCCCAACAGTATTTCCAATAAGAAAGGATACAAAAAAATTCATGCTCCATTATGAAGAAGAGAGAGAAGAGAGAAAGCTGTATTTCAAATACCAGCAGGAAAACTGGTATGCCTACCTCCAATCCCCTTGTCCAGATACCACTGAGCCTTCTTGCGATCACAAGTGCACAGGGGCTGTCCATCTGGTGCATGCAGGAAGCAGTTGTCATACAGTGGAGATTTTCTATGAAATAAGGGCAGTATTACAGCAACTATAATAGCCTGCAAAAAAACCCAGAGCTTTCTATAGCCTTGTGTGCCACACTGCAGCTCCTACAGCTTCCTCCGAATCACAGGAGTATCCCTAAACACACACTTGAGGCTGCTGAGACTCCACAGGCTGCTGCTAAGGGAAGCAGTACATCTGAAATCTTATCCAGGGTTCACCAACTGACTATAAGGTATCTTTGCTCTCCTGCTGCCAACAGAATTGTAAATCTGAATCCCAGTTTTCAAGAGATGTCATCAACAATGACTGCCTTTAAAAAAAATTGCATTAGAAAACAAAAGAGAATTGAAGTCACAAAGGATGATGAGCTAAGAGTAAGCTCAAAGAGAGCATCAACTTACAGGCAAGGCAGTTTCAAGGATTGGCTGCCTGAGCCTGGATTTTAATGTTTTATTATGAAAATTTTTCTAAAACTTAGTGTGAATAGCAATTACTTCATTCACCCAAAAGAAATGGTCCAAAAACACTCTTGCAGCACTAGGAACTCGAACACATGAGGTCAGGAGAACAACAAAGCTGAGCTGATGCCCTCAAACACAGGCCCCAACTTTTGGCAGTGACAAGAAGTCCTGCTTGAGCAGTCTGGAGGTTTGGGGCAGTGTATGGAAGGGCTCTGTTTTGCAGAAAATGTTTCCTTACTCTGCCAACCTCCATCAAACAAAACTGAAGAGTGGAGCAGGCTGGGCTCAGAGAGGACCTGGGAGGAACTAGCCAGACATGTCACAATGCACTGCAGAAAAGTTTCCTTTCCTCTCTACAGTGAGACTGTACAAATTAGTACTCAGCAGAGCTCTACCAGCTAAAAAGGCTGATTCACAGGCTATGTAATATGACAAAATTATTTCTTCTGAGGTCCAGGAGGGGAAAAAGCCCAACAAAAGACACAGGAGGTCTCCTTCCACTGAGCATCAACAGTTCAACTCAGTCCCCATGACAATTTCAGTACTTCCCAACTATAAATGAATAAACATTAAAACTAAACATATTTAAAGAGAAAGGAAGAGTGAAAAAGGACTTTTGAAACCACATCCAGTGTTATTACAGACCAGAGCCACATTGCTGTAAATACTGTAAAAAACAGTGAGCCTACAGATCTCTCATGAAGTCAAGCACAGTTAAACACAAAAAATAAATAGACAAATATGGGGCGATCTCCGTTTATCTTGGAATGTAATTTTGTTTAAATTTTAATCCTCCCATGAGATGCAGTCCTCCTGTTTTGTATTACACAGCCTCCAAATAAAAAATAAAAAAATACGAGGGACTGGCTCTGTAAAACACAATACTGTTAATGACTGCTAATGATGTAAATACTATTGACTACACTAAAATTTCTCCACTGCCAATCCAATAAACTTAAAAACAAGAAAACAAATACAAAAATGCCCTTCTTTCCCAATGATAATTACATATAATTTTTGTTATGTCCAGTGATAAATTTTATTAGATTGTATCCCAACAAAACCAAACTTACCAGTACCCCACATCTTCCACTGCATTGAGCTTAAAGCAACTTTTCCAACTTATTTTTAATTTAAAAACAACGGAACTCTCACTAGCAAAAGTCCACAAGAATTTAGGATTCACTCCAAAAAATTGCCTGCAAGGATGGTGATCCTGAATCCAGCAATGGCTGCCTCTGCAAGACCAAAGCAGCACTATTCTCTCCTCTCACCCCCTGGCCAACACAGAAGGGCACTGCTTTGCTGCTACCACAGGCTGCTCCTTCCTGTGCCCTCTGGCACCTCACATAATATGCCTTACCCCTGTCAACTTTAGCTTTCAGCCCTGCCATCTCTGTGGCCACAGCAACACGGGACAGCCAAGGACAAACAACAGATCCTGATGAAAGGACAAGCTCTGTGCAGTTGCCACCTTTTCCCTGGAGGAGACAGGGCACAGCTGTTTGGGCAGTAGAATCACAGAATCACAGAATATGCTGAGTTGGAAGGGACCCACCAGGATCATCGAGTCCAACTCCTGGCCCTGCTCAGGACNACAACACCTCAACTTGCTCATGATCTAAGTAGAGATCTAAATGCTGCCCCTGCTTTCAATACCACCTGGAGGAAAATGAGGAAAACAGAAACAGGATCTGACCCCCATGACTGTTAGGTCCTGTGTTTCCTTTCCTAGCTCACACGATCTACTTTGTCTAATGACTAGAGCATGAGGCAACACTCAGGGTTTTCCATATGCAATGCACAGAGTAAGATGTGCTAACATACCGTGCAGAATATCCCACACCCAGAGGCTTTCGCTTCTGCCTCCGTGGATCTCTCATTTGCTGATTGCCAGAGGGCTGGCCATTCACCCAAGATTTCCGATTCTTTGTCTTCTGAGGGGAACGTCCCTCTCCACTCTTCTCCTCTCCTGTGCTGCCACTCTTTCTTCCTCTAAATGGGATATCCACCAAGCCCTGGCATTTACCCCGTGCTTTCTCCCAAGCAGTGACAGAGTTTTCACCTTCAGATGTAGCAGGGAGGCTGGTAAACCCCAGCAAATGGAAGAACAGAGCAACTGAGACCTGGGCATCCCTAGCAGCATAGAGAACCTGCAGAAAAGCACAGAAATCGAGATACTGACAAATAGCAAATACTCCCAAACATTATCAGTCTTTAGCATTTGGTACAGTAAAGCCAGAAGCTGGATTCATTTCCTTTTGAAGTTCACATGAAGTTTTGCCAGTTGAGTGGCACTTTCACAACATCATCACCCCACTACCCTCGGGTAATGCCTGCAGGAACTGTAAGGGACTCAAAATATATTTAGGTCAGACATCCTCCTACCCCACCAATCCCTCCCTCATAAGAAGTTTCCTTTTGGCATAGACTACAAGTATTCAGCATGGTTCTTTGTCCTGTCACTCCCTCTACTGGTCATTGCTACCGCAGGCATGTGCGACTTGACTANAGTAGAATCACAGAATATGCTGAGTTGGAAGGGACCCACCAGGATCATCGAGTCCAACTCCTGGCCCTGCTCAGGACACCCTGGACACCACAGAATGACACCTGGACAGCCAACTGCCTCCTGCCGGGACTCTGCTCTCTGGCAAACGCTTCCANCCCAAGATTTCCGATTCTTTGTCTTCTGAGGGGAACGTCCCTCTCCACTCTTCTCCTCTCCTGTGCTGCCACTCTTTCTTCCTCTAAATGGGATATCCACCAAGCCCTGGCATTTACCCCGTGCTTTCTCCCAAGCAGTGACAGAGTTTTCACCTTCAGATGTAGCAGGGAGGCTGGTAAATTCCAGCAAATGGAAGAACAGAGCCACTGAGACCTGGGCATCCCTAGCAGCATAGAGAACCTGCAGAAAAGCACAGAAATCGAGATACTGACAAATAGCAAATACTCCCAAACATTATCAGTCTTTAGCATTTGGTACAGTAAAGCCAGAAGCTGGATTCATTTCCTTTTGAAGTTCACATGAAGTTTTGCCAGTTGAGTGGCACTTTCACAACATCATCACCCCACTACCCTCGGGTAATGCCTGCAGGAACTGTAAGGGACTCAAAATATATTTAGGTCAGACATCCTCCTACCCCACCAATCCCTCCCTCATAAGAAGTTTCCTTTTGGCATAGACTACAAGTATTCAGCATGGTTCTTTGTCCTGTCACTCCCTCTACTGGTCATTGCTACCGCAGGCATGTGCGACTTGACTAAAGAAACGGGGCAGTCGGGGAAAACACAATGCTCTAAAAAAGGTGAACAAGATTTCCAGTTTCCCTCTAATATTGCACCGACTGCTACAGACTGAAGAAAATAATTAAAAAGGTGAGGTTTTGGAAACTCAAGGGATCTTGCCTCATAGATCTTTCAGGACTAAAGAAAAGCAAGGGTCAAGAATCCAGAGAGAATTTTCTGCTGAAAATTATCTTCATAGAAAAGGAGGGAAATGCAGGCAGTGAGTCTGAAATTAACTTTAGGCCACATCACACATATGGTTTTGAGATATAATTTGAATAGGCTCAGATCTCCCTGTTCTAAAGCCTCTTTTTCTACTAAGAAGGTTACTTTTCCTCCCAAAACAGTAATTTGAAGTGGAGGACACACCTGATCTTCTGTCAGTTCTTCTGCCTCCCAGTTGCTGCAACGCACATGAGGAGACTTGTCAAGCGGGAAGTTCAGGACTTTTTCAGCTAAAGACTTAAGGCTAAGGCAGTTGTGAAGCAGATCCTTCCTTCAGTTCAACAAAGAAAGGGAAACAAACATATTAGAAATGAAACTATACACTCATGCAAATTCAGTTGGCCTCATACAGCCTGAACCTGCGAGAACACCATGCACATGATGCATGAGTCAAACAGCACACAGCTGCCTGTCAGCTGCACAGGCCCTCTCCCTCCCCTCTACTAAAATGTCCTTTCTAGATTTAGTAATTATCTTGTGTCTGCAATATGCAAAGCAGGCAAGGCTGGGAGTTAGTAACATTTAAGGCTAAAGTGTTTGGCTGTGAACTACTCATTTCTGAACTAAAGAGGTCCATCATAAAGTGACCTGTCCGAGGGATTCGGAGAAGCCCAAGAACCAGGAATGACTCGGAATAATCCTGGCCACTAGAGACAAGAAGTCCATCCTCAGTGCTAAAAAGGTACCAACAGGTGAGCAAACCCATGGCCCAGATCACTAACACCACACCCAGGCATACATATAACTGTATGTGAAGAATATTTGCAAGTAAAATATCTTGTTTTAGGAAGAGTGAAGGACAAGAAAATGGCGTCATAAGTGTAGCCTTTCCATAGAAGCATTGTTATTAAAAGAGAAAATTGGAACTTTTTATTTAGTTCTGGAACTGCTTTATTTAGTAATTTTTCAAGAAATCTTGAAATTCAACAGTTCCACTTACATGCCCTGGGCACGTTTAACCCATACTTCTAGGCAGTGTGTTCAAACATCTGCTGACACAGTGCTCACTCTCACTGCATTACATCACTGTGCCTGGACTTCTTAAAAGCTGAAGCACAATACACAGACAAGTCCACAAAGGTATTAGTCTGTGAGAGAAAACTAACAGACACAATTAGCAAATGAAATCCTCATGAAGATTTCATTCCCATTAAGACCACAGAAAAGAAGCATGACATGTTCTTGGGCTGCAGCCATCAATGCCCATTCTCTAAAGCCACACTAAGAATTCCAGACATACCAGCCTGATATCATTCAGCTTATGCAAATCACCTAAGAAATTTTTCCAACTCAAATGATGCCTCAAACACACCTACCTCTGTCTTCAGGCACTTACCGCTGTCTCATGGCTAAATACCGGAGATCCATGCTCCCTTTGACTGGAAGACCATAATCATTAAGCAATTTGCAAGCGTCTTCCCAGCATCCTACCCCAACTTTCAACACAGCACTATCTGCCATGATGTCCAACAGGGTCTTTGGAAGAGTCTGGCCACTGGCAACAAGCCTGGGCAACCGAACAAGAATGCAGAGGCCACTGGAAGAAGCCATCTGTAACAGGGATACAGGACTTGCTTTTCCCTCCACAGATACCTGTAATGAAGTAAAAAATGGGAGTCCAGGTTACAGTATTATTAGCAATACTAGAGCTGAAGCAAACGGCAAAAAAGACCTCTGAAGGCAGGAAATACTTGTCAGTTTATACAGCCAAGCATTTTTACACGTCTCTAAAAATTCACTGCAAGTTATGTGGTCTTTTTCACAGTTTTACTGTCCCCAAGCTACTTCTTGCCACATTCCCACAAGAGAATCTTTCCCCCTTTCACCCTTCCCCTTCATAGCTGAGCTGGTGGAAGAAATCAGAAACATTTTTTAATCCACATCAGCACAAAGCCAGCCACTATATAAATGTTTATGGCAAATACATTGTTTAGCTGTGGCTTATACTAATGACTTATACTAATGTGGGATGAATAAATTTCCAGTCAATACAATGGCAAAGCCAGGCTTTATAAATTACTTTAAGCCTGTTTGAGATATCACACGTGCAAATGTACAAGCAGAAGAGGAACTTTGTTTTCTGGTTGTCCCAGTGAGTTTTATCTACATATCAGCATTATCCTCCTTTTCGGATTTAACATTCTTAAGATATTGTTTCTTAAATATGTAGCTGGGTTTAAAATAGTGTAAAACCAAGCTACTTCTAGTAAATCACCTTTAAAGAGATATTACATGAAACACATAGGGCTATATTTAGCCATACAACTGTTACTACATTTAGTAAAGTCGATATATCACAAGAACTCAAATACAACCAAACCAAACAAATACATCTGGTGAATTAAAAACTTAGCATGCTTAAACATAAGAAGAATCAAAATTAGCAGCTACTTCGTTGCTGTCATGACAGACAATCACAGTTTCAATAGTCAGCCCTGTGGTATCTGTTTAAGCAAAGGAATTGCTACACCTTCAACGATTTCCCCGTGCAATTTGCAATCTAAAGGAAGGAGAGGCGCTTCTTGATCACTCACCCACTCACAATCAATTCCAAGAACCGGCCACTTCTCCAGCTCCTTCTTCAGCAATGGTTCAACATGATCCCACTCCTCCTGCTCTGAAACTATCACTATGTCTGCACCAAGGGTCCTCTCTATCCAGGAAAAGGTGGGAGATCTGAAGAAGGAAAGCACCTTCTTATCCTCTGCCTTAGTGAGTGTCTCATCGCCTGACTTTACTCCTGCTTCCTCTTGCTGACTACAACAGCGTGTTTTGCCTTTCCGACGCTGGGTCGCTTTCCACAAAACCAGGCCCCCCAGGGCAACACCCAGCAGGGTCGCCAAAGTAATCGTCACAGCTGTTTGCTTGGCCATTTTTTATTGCCCTTTCTCCCCCTTCACCTCACCCTCTCAAAACGGCATTGTGGGATTTCATCATAGCCTGTAGAGAAAAATAAGAGAGGAAGAAGTTAAAGACAACTTAATGAAATCTGTTTAGAGATATTAAACACATACAACGGTATAACAAGGTTCTAGCCACAGCTTGTGATCCTGATAGAAAAAAGGTCTGGGTCCCACTTTGATAGACTGGGGGCCGGGGGACAGACTGCTGCAGTGATGGATTGGGCAGGAAGAGGAGACTGAATGCTGCTGTTGATCACACCACTAAAAACCTTAAAGAGAATCCATTACATTAAACTGGTGCAACTGGGTGCTTCCGCAAACTCTGCTATTCCAAAAATAAACTAGTCACGGTTATTATCAACATCTTTTAGTTCAGTTTAGAACTAGATCAACCTAAACAAAGCCAAAATGAAATTGCTGCAGAATAAGCATGTCTGTCCATGCATCAGTAACAGGCATTTGTCCATTACATTCACATCCATACTAGGGTCAAATGGCTCTTCAGGCATTGAAAAGCCCTAAAGCAGCGGCATCTTATTTTTAACATAGCTGTCCCTCTATCATACAGAAGCCTAGTACCCCTTCAATAAACTGAAATCGATCCTGCCCCTGCACCCCTACCTCCCCAACCCACTACGCTGTTTCTAAAGGGCTGTCCTCGCACACAGTTCCCCACAAGCAGAAGTTCGGGTGTCGATGCTACTCCAGCCCTGCACAGCCGCTCCCAGCACCCCGAGCACGGCCCGGGCACCTGCCTGAGCGCCCCCGAAGCAACAGGTCATTCACCGCCACCCCGTAAACTGAGGCCGCCCGCAGCGATGGTCTCTCCCTCGGTCCCACAGCCACTACCCATCTGGGAACCGGGGGGTGCCTGTGATCCCTGCGCGGACCCCCCGCCGGGGCAGCACAAGCCCCGGTAAGANCGCCTCTCCGGGATGCGCGCAGCAGCCTCTGCCCCGCGCCCGGCCCCGCCGCCCGCCCGCAGCCCCGCCGGGCGCCCACCGACCCGCCCGCTGCCTGCGTCCCGCGGAACGGCTGCGTCCGGCTGCAGGAACGCCCCGCGGGGCAGTCGCCACACACACCGGGAGCCTTAGAGTGGCGGGCGCTTCCTCTGTGCCGGCGGTGCGAGTGGGCGGCGGGCGCCGCCATGTTGTACGGCAGCTGGCGGAGGGGCCGCTGTGTCGCTGGGCAGGCGTCAACATGCCTTCAGCCGGGGCAAAGTACTGCCAAAAATACTGAAAAGCCAGCTCTTCTTACAGGAGATTTTCGGAGTGAAGAGTGCGGTTTGTTGTCTGCGACTAGGGAGGGCTTGAGGAGCGAGCCGCAGCGGGGGTGAAGTCACCCACACGCAGAGCACCGGGTAGCCCTGGGGCAGGAGGGACCAGATNCCCGGCCCCGGCTCAGCCCCGGCGGCAGCGGTGCGCCAAGGCCCGGGGGCGGGCCCGGGACCCAGGCCGAGCGCTCCTGCGGGCTGCTGCCAGGCCCGGCGGGATGGGGGCAGACGGGGGCGTCCGCGGCTCCCCTCGGCTCCAGGGCGAAGGCGCTGCCCGCTTGAGGCTCGGTCGCCGTTTTTTACCCCGGGAAGAGGCCCGGACGCCGGGAGTGAGCATGCGGGAGGCCGCGGGCGCACCGGACCGCGCACCGGCGCACCTGCAGCCGCGTCCGCCGCCTCTCCGGNAGCCCCTGGGGCAGGAGGGACCAGATAGAATGGGAAGTAAAGAACAAAGACAGCCAGGAAAATAAACAGCAAATCGCAGCCACATCCAAAGAGGCAAACTGGAAGAAAACAAAGAGGGAACAAATCGAATGGAGAGTATTACGAAATTAACAGAGGAATAATCATGACGAGTGGTTGTTCCCCCCGTGCGTGGGGAGAAATAGGAACGTTAGAAAGTGTGACAGCGCAAAACCTGGACAGAGAGTATACAAGCAGCTGCTGCGTTCAGGGTTATGATCATCGAGGCTTGAGGCCATCACTCTAAAAAGCAAACAAGTTTCCAGCCCAAATTCCATTGCAAATGAGAGGATCTGAGCACCCGATTTCTTCAAATTCCTTTGCAATACCCAGTATCTCCCAGTTTTTGTGCTGTTAGAATTCCAGCTAGATGCATCTATTTGAAATAGAGACTGAACCCACGGGAAATTCTGTGTTAAATCAATTTAACAATTTGACAGCATCAAATTTTAACTTTGCCACTTATAGTCTCCAGGGTAGGAGGATCTCCCTAGCAGATTTGGTATTTAGCAGACACATTGTCCAAAGAGTGCAACAAAGCAGCTAATGTCTGCCACTGGGGAAAATCTTCTACAGAAGCACTATTTTTTTCTGTCTGTAGCTCATCTTTATTTTCCCCCTTCTTTTTTTGTTAACTCGGGAATGAGGTACAGACATCTTGGTAGCTCACAAGGAACACAGGTGATTTCCAGAACACTTTTCTGTGCAAATAAGGCCCTCTCCTTATCAGAAATAAGATGACAAGGCCATTAAAGGTTAAGCAGCTACTTGTTCCAATGACCTGACCTATGCCAGCATGGTGTGGCCATATCAGGTCTCACTGGTGCTGGGGTAGGATCAGGGAATTTTGTTTTCCATTGACTTGCATCTGTATTTTGAATGTAGAAATGCTTTATACCTCAGAGTTACAGCTTCTGTATCATAAGTGTTTCTGCAAAGCCTCTCGATCTTGCTCTACAGTGAAGAGATTTTTATCCATTTTTATATTAATTCACTGGGTTACAAAGCGTTGCAGTCTCACTACAGTAACTCTCACATCTTGTCTCTGGTTCATTCTCCTCTCTAGGGAAGGTCTGCATCTCCCTTTCAGTCACAGCCTGGCTACAGCTTCTCCATCCATCCCCTATGCTCCGGTGCACCAGACACAGCCGACCAGCTGAATTGCAGGTCACCAAGCAGGAGCCAGCACTACTGTGAAGCTTCTCGCGTGACTTGTGCTCAGAAGAAGAGTGCATCATGTGGGTGCTCGGGAGAGAAAGCTGAAGGGGTCTGGCAGTACCTGAGTTCCCACAGTCAGATGGACATGTTCTGCCTGTTTCTCTCCCTCTCTCTTCCCTTCACACATATCCCTCAAGGTATAGTACTTTGTTCTGTATGGTCCTTGGAATCTAGCATAAACCTGGATTGCCACTTCGATGAGTAGTCCCACATTTCCTGTTATACCTGTGATTGACTGCTCGCTCCCTGCTCCCTTGCTCCAGTACCCACATTTCTATAATGACAGGGTCAGAAAATCATGGAACTCATCCATCTGTGGACTAGTCCAAGGGAAAAAGGTAGCACCCAGGGACATGACAGACTTATTTCAAGGCCCAAGTGACTGGAAAGAGAACTAAGAAGATGATGTATCTGGGCTCCAGGGTCCAGCTGCCCTATTGTGGGGTAGGCAAGGCATTCTTAAGAGACCTCTGTCAGAATACTGAACAAATCTGCAAAGGTTGTTTGAAGGTGGACCCTTTGTAATAATCTGGCATCCACCATAATCTGAAACAGCAGGTTTTTCTTTTACAAATTGTGTATTTTCATTTCTAAAGTAATAGAAGTGTAAATTTACAATAGAGAAAAATTTAATAAAATGCCCCAGTATTTATTACACAGTGAAAATCTCACAGAGAAGATGCTAGCTTTTCTCCAAGCAAGAGGATTGTATCCCTGCTTGCATTTAAAGCCTTTATTTTCATGGCATCACTAACATTACAAAGTCCTGTAAGCCACAAGTCTCTTTAACAGCTTGTCTTATACCTACATAGCCATTTATTCAAGTATAAAGATTAAATTAAAAATAAATGAAAGCAATTGATGCATGAGTGCACTGTGGCAAAACAAACAAACAAACAAACAAACAAAACCCCCCAAGTTCCCAAAGCCTGACAGGGACATTGCTGAAGATGAGAAGATAACTGAGTAAACACCAACTGCTGGCTTATCTTTACTTACAAGAAATCTGTTACAGCAGGGAACTGCAAGTCTTTACATGGTAAACAGCAACATTTACTTTCCTGTGTCTGTAGTCTGACCTGAGGTCTCTGCAGACGTCTCTGTCAAAAGACTAATTTTTAGCCTGATTTCCTAAGGAAAGAAGGCTTATGCAATTACTCTATGTTAGTATTTCTGCCTCTGGATCCCATTACTTCCCCCACTTTCCTTGCCAAAAAAAGCATGTTTAAACCATTGCTAAATTCCATCTAAATTTGTACAAAGGTAAGTTAAGTGAAATGCAAAGCCAAATGGATGATACAGGTCCTAATAAAGTTGTCACTGATAAAATGGTAAGCATGTGCAGACACTGCTTAATATACATATGAGAATCCACACAGCAGTACCACATCAGGACAAATCCATAGGAAACCTGGCTTCACTTGTTCTGCTGATCACAGAAAAAAGAATTATTTTTATAATGACATTAGCTCATCCTTTAGGAGGGAGAAGACTAGGGTAAATGAGTCAGTGTTCAAAGGAAAATCAATGATTGTGGCATATCAAAGGAGAGAGGCTCCAGTGAAGACTTAAATTGCTGGTAGCAAACAATGAGCAGAGAGCTGCATGTAGTCTCCCACTAGCTCATTAATAACACTCTCTTTGGGGCCCCATCCCAAGCTACAGAAGAAAGCCAAACTCACATTTCAACTCCTAATGTGATTTATCTTCCTTCTGTCGATGCTAGTAACCCCATGACTATATATGCAAACAAGCCATTTTGAGCAGGGCTTTTTTTAACAGGGTTGATACCAGGAAGGCAGTAGGGCTTCTTTCCTCAAGAAGTCAGAATGAAATCAGTTTCAGTCAACTATGAAGCCACATCCTAAAGGTGAAGTCTCACACTGCAACAAGGTGGATAGAAGGTTTAGCTTCTGTTGAAAAGGCAATTCTGCTTCCCCCTTCTACCTGTCAGTATTCTTCTCCAGCCTCAATTCTGCTTCCCCCTTCTACCTGTCAGTATTCTTCTCCAGCCTCAATTCTGCAAATACTGGTGTCTGCTTGATTTAAGGAATCAAGTGAGCAGAAAGCTAGCACAGCAAAAAACTGGGTTTTCTTCTGGTTTAACTCATAATACAGCCAGATTTCAGTGAAACTGCATCCTAAGCCAAAAGATGAGTCAGTGGTAGCTCACTGCAGGGATCTCAGTGGTAGCTCACTGCAGGGATCTGACAGAGTTTGCAGGTTTTGCAAAGAATCTGAAAAAAAATTCTCTCAGAGATGTAAGATGCCAGATAATCCCATGAGGATGAGTTGTATTAACATCGATCATCATCAACATATTTCTTCCTTAATTGCCAACCCTTTTCATTGCTTGTGTAGAAACTGAGATGAATTTCACAATTCCTTTTCTTGGAGAGCTGCTTAACTTACCCCAGTAGTTCAGTCCAGAAGGCACTCTGAGTCAGCCTCACAGTTTATGGCTGCTAAGAATACGACATCCCCCATCTCCAAAACTCGTCTCCCAGCTGGGTACTCCGGACTAGCTTGTGCTGATTTGGGCACTCCCTGGGACACTTCCATGTGCCAAATAAACACACGGCAGACAAGCAGGTCCAATAAGTAGCAGCATCAGCACAAAAAAGGGACAGAACACAGAGCCACAAAAAAATAAAGCCACCTTTCAGTGGCCACAAATCATTAGATTGGCTTAGCTGCATGTAGGCTTAGCCTACATCTTTAGCTGAACAGCAAGCCCCAGGGGGAGACATATGAGAAAACAATCCTTGTTTTCCCTACCTTTCTGGTCCATGAAAGTAAGCAAAAGGAGAAAAGTCCAGAAGCCACCAAATTTTCACTAGAGGGAAAAAACTACACAAGCAAAATTATTTTTTTAAAAATTATATGGCTAAAATATGATATAGTCTTCTTGGTTTACCCTTTATATTTCCCCTCAAAAATAAAAAAATATTGGTATAAATAAACAAATTTTAAAAAGCTTTGACTCAGCTCCACTTTCCTAATTACACATTCACTCTGACTCACTCCATAGACAGCCAACTATCAGTGTCCAAACTTCTCAGTTTCCACTCTGGATTAACCAAAGCCAATCAAAGGTTCAACAGAACCCCAAAAAGAGTATTTAAAACTCATCCTTTCTCACCTGACACAATCAACCATATGTCACTTAAATACTATCTTCCTATTTAAGCCTTCCTTCCTAGTGTTTGACAGACTCTAAGAGAGCTGTATCCTTGGTCTTCTCTTGCTATCCTCCTACATTATCTCTTGAGTTATCTCATCTGAAATACAAATAAATTAATATCTCTCTGCCAATGATTTATGGATCTGCTCCTTTCCCCAGAGCTATCTCCCCCTATCCAAACTCAAAACATAGTCCTCTTCTATGAAAGACTAGCAGGAAATTAGAGCTCGGCAGAGCTAGAATTCTTCCCTGAAAGCCCTCTTATTATCTTCTTTGTGAGTATCTGTGGATAGCATCACCAGTTTACCTGCCACTCAAACTTGATTGTAAACTGTCAGGTCTGACTGAAATGTTTTTGTAGATTCTAGCACCCAGGGCATATACTTCTATGTGGCAGCTCCAAGACAAAGTCCTTTGATCCATCCTTGCAGCTAAGCCCCTTGTTCTCTTGCTGATATACAAGGACTGCCCTAATGCCTCTCCCTCCAGCATTAAGCAACACAGCTCCTAACACAACAGCCATCGACCACTGGAAATGCCCCAGTCTGACAACAGAGTAAAGCTGACTGTAGGCCTGCTATTAATGATCAAAGACACCACAGCCATCAAATGGAAACAACTAATGCAATTTCACTGATTCTCCCAATTCAAATTTGTTCAGAAAAAATGTTGAAGGGATAACTTTTTACCAGCAGACAGTAAACCCCAATCAGTTATTGCCAGTCCTTCCAGAGACAGAAAAACTCTGCAGCATGGAAAGAAGCTAATATGAGAGCAATGTGACACCATGGCCATACCTCATCCAGATCAATTTAGTGCTGCTGAGAGACTGGGCTCTGCACAGCCTTGGAATTAGCAACTCTGAAACTGCAACCCAAGACTGCAGTACATAATGAACATAGATCATTACTCCAACCACATCACTTCTCTATTTGAAGGATTCTCCTAGTTCCCTCTTCTGTATTGCATCAAACATTATTTACTTACCTTCATTTCCAAGGGCATCTATAGCGAGTCACCACCCTGTTCATTATCTCCCATTTCCTTTCCAGTTGACTCCTCCAGGCTGTTGCCTACTTGTTGAAATTCCAGTCAAAACATTTGTTGTGCTTGATTTCATGCTGCTTTTGAGACATGGAGGAGACTATAAACATCCTACAGAATTAAGCAGCTCAAGCAGTGTGTACAGACAGACTCTGGCTTCCTGTGCCCTTTGAGTCTGGCCAGGCTCAATCCAGTTTGGTCTGTGACAATGAGTCTCGGTTTAGCACCCCACATGCTAACAATGTTCCACAGAACAGCAACTTGATGAAGTTCGATCTGTTTGACTAACGACTGTCAGTACATCAATTCCATTCCAAGCTGCAGAATGTTCCTGTTAAAGTAGACAAAGATGCTTTACTGATGCTACTTCAGTATGACTCAGGACAACAATGTATGTGCTTTGGAGAGATAACAGCACTCTGGCATTATTAACACAGCACTCTGTTATTTTCAAAGGAAGATATTACCCATATAGGCTATGATAACTTCCTTACGTGTTATATTCAAAATTAATTCAAAGAAAGGAATCAGAGAGTGAAAAGAATGCTTACTAGTACAGTTTTTTAACCTATATGGTCATGTCATTGAACAGAACAGATTGGCAATCTGCTATTATTTTTCTTTTAAATTCTGACTGTTTACAAATGTGATTAAAAAAACCCCACAAAAACAAACAAGCAAAAAACCCCCAAAAAACCTCAGTTAAATATTTATTGAAAACCTGGGCACTGGGGGCTTAGGAAATAGTTTTATTTCGATGCAAGACCGTGTAAGTACACAGCTTTCCTAGAGACTGGATCCAGAACATGGAGAAAAAGCACTGGAGATTTTATTATATAGCATATTTATCTCAGTACAGAAACCAAAGGTACTCAAAGATATTCAACCTGAACAATACTCTAGGAAACAGGAAAAAAATGAACCACATGTTGGGAATTTAGAAGTGAGCAACAGTTTCTGATATAAGTATAATGGTGCAGAATGTCATGGCATGCAAGCAACAGAGCTATAAAATATTATTTTATAGCAGTGTCTGAAGCTTACCTGTGTCTGAAGCTAAGGTAATAAACACAAACCATGATAGACAGCATCTTTACCTCTCTATATTGGGGTTGGCTAGACATGTTACATTGCAATAGTTGGCCATCAACAACTGTAATTGGAAAAGACTCTTATGTACAGTTCAGATTAGAAGAGATTAACTGCTCTGTGTTCACTTCAGTTGTGAAGTATTGTTAATTATTAACGTTAACACTGTTAGTGTAACTTCTTGCATTCTTTTTTTATTCCCAATTAGAAGGGAAAGTTTTTTATTTACTTTCGTTGTGTGTTAAAATTAAGGTGTTGTCAAATAAAAAGCTTGGTTTATGCAGGATTTGATGCTCTTTGTATAATCTTAACCAAGAAGAAACCCAAAGCACTTAACTGACTTTCTATAATGGAATAATTTCTATTTCTATGGAAAAGCTGTCACCAGAATATGGCAGCAGTCTAACAGTACTCAGTCACCTTGCCACATCACAGTTTATGTCAGGGAGGGTTTTTTTATCTGCTTGTTTTAAAGTTTGAAGACTCCTAATTCCCAGCAGATGCAGTGCTACACGAAGATGGCCAGGATGGTCAGGCTAATTCCTCTCACCTTCTGAAAGCTGTATCTTCCCTAGGTAGTGGTGCCATGGGGAAATACAGACCTGAAAGTTTCAAGCTGCTCACTTTGTGCACAGGCAGCATTCAGTCAGATGCTGCAAGGTGGGACTGGGGGTCTGTGCAGCGCCTCAAGGACATCACTCTTTGAATGACACTCCTGCTGTCTGACGTGGCATCAGATGTTACCTGAGAGGTACAGGGTCCTGTGAAAGAGAAAAGATATTTTTATCCCAGTAAGGTAAAGGTTGGGGTGTCATGAAACAGTGAAGGACAACATCATAGATCAGTTCCACCTGGTTAGCCAGCTGCGTTTTTGGGGTTTAGTTGATACTGCAGAGTAAGAGAAGAAAATTGATCTCTACTTCCAGTAGTCTTCCGGGGTTGCAGAAAGGTCTACTGGCTCACTTGTGATGGGGCAACCCTCCTGTTTTCAGTGTTGCTCGGGAAGGAGCAGGAGAGAGCAAGCTATGAAACCTCTGACAGCCCCATAAAAACTATCATAGAGAAAACAACCACAACAACAACAAAAAACCGCTAAACAAACTAATTTCTAAAGCCGTAATGCTTTGAATTCCCGTAGAAATCACTCAGCATTTACAGAGGACAAGCCCCACTGCAAACCGCTATTTTTCCCCTCATCTTCCATCCGGTGCGTTGCCCGCCGGATCTCAAGGCGGGCTGGCTGTGGCTCCGGAGCGCTCCCTCCCCATTCACCGCTCCGCGGGAGCACCTGCCCGCCCGCCGCCACCTCCCTGCCAGCCGCGGGGCCGAAGGCAGCACAGGTCGCTCAGCCGGGCCGGCTGAGCGGCGGCGGGACGCGTCCTCCCACGGCTCCTCCGAGTGACGGCTGTGCCGGTTCCCCGGCAGGTCCCCCGAGCGGCGAACGTGTCCTTCGCCCAAAAGGTCCGCGGAGCGGCGAGTGCGTCCGGCCCCCTGCAAGTCCCCGCCGCGGCGAGTGTGTCCCTGCCCCAGGAGGTCCTTGGAGTGGCGAACGTTACCGTCCCCCGCAGCGGCGAGTGTGTCTGTCCCCCCGCGCCGCTCCAGCAGCGAGTTAACCGGCGGCGGCGCCACGCTAGAGCCGGGCCGGGAGGCGCGGGCTGCAGCTGAGGATCAGCTGCTGAGGGAAGNCTGCTCACCCAAGACTTCCAGCGAAGACGCCTGCGGGGCTGCAGGAACCTCTACAAGAAGGACCTCCTGGGCCACTTCGGCTGTGTCAATGCCATTGAATTCTCCAACAATGGAGGCCAGTGGCTGGTCTCAGGTAAAGCGAACGCTCCCGTCCCTCGCCCCCTCCCGCCACCCCCTCCCCAGGAAGCATCTTCCTCCCCGGCCGCCTCCCCTGCGGCCCGGGGGAGGGGAGCCGCGGCAGCGCTGCTCAGAGCCGTTTCCCAATTCCACCGGTGCCCGGGAATGATGTTTTCTCAAGTAGGGATCTAAAATGGTTGACAGGTTTTAAATTCTACTATTATCTGGGGGGGGGAGCCCTGGACAAAGTTTTTACGAGAGTGTTTCCCGGGCACTGGGGGTGGAAGCTAGGGGTGCCCTTTTATTTGATGGCTCGCGTGTCTTTCCTCGTAAAAGGGGATTTTCTTATTTCGGGGAGACGACGACGGAGAAGCAGCGGCTCCGCGGCGCGCATTGTGGGCACCGGGTGACATTTGTCAGCGCCGTGCCCCGGGCCGGGGGTCAGCCATCGCTGCCGGGCGGCGGGCGGCGGCCCCGAGTTTGGCCGGGGGGGCTGCAGTGCCGCTCGGCATCGGGCGGGAACCGGTTCGGTTTAATTGAGGGTCTGGTCACTTTGGGGCCACCCCCACCCCATCTTCTTTTAGGGGAGGGGAGTCGTGTTTTGTTTTGTTCCTCCTCCCTCCTCTTGCAGGGCGCGTTTGTGGAAGAGGGGGGATATATTTATGGTGGTAGTTTTTGGCTTCAGGTCCCCTCTGTTGCCTGCCCGGGGCTGAGGGAGCCGTAGAGGTTGGGGATGCTGTCAGGTAGGAGGGAGGCGAGGGCTTGACATCAGCTGCGACACCGAGGACGGGGAAAGGCTCTGCACCCCCAGCCAAGGAGGGCCTGCGGGGCTCGGCGGCCGGCTGGCCGCCTCCCCCCACCCCAGCAGCGCTTGGCGCAGGTGCCTCTCCTTGCTTCCCCGCCTCCGGGCTCCGAGGGGCGGCAGGGGAAGGAGGCAACTTGAGGCCGGGGCCTGGCCGGGCGCTGCAGGCCGCGGTCTCCTCGGGCGGCTCTTAGCGACAGGCCGGGGAATCGCGAGCCGATCCCGCCCGCGGCGCCCCGGGGCCTCGGGCGCTGAGGGGTCGCGGCGCTCTTCTCCCGCCGAGCCCTGGGACCCCGCGCTCCTCTGCGAGGGGCAGAGACCCTCGAGCTGCAGGGAGGGGGCTGCCGGCCCCGCAGGGACCGCTCGTATCGCGCCGCCCCGGGCAGGGCCGGGCCGCCCAGCCCGGTGTCCATTGCAGGCCGCGGTCGGGGGGCGTTGTGTCCGGGCCGCCCCTCGCCCCCGGGAAAAGCGGGCTGGAGGGAGCGGCCCCCCTTGCATTGCTCTCCCGCGGCTGGGGCTGCCGACAGGTCCTTCCCCAGGGGCCGGGCAGCAGCGGGAAAGGCCCGTTCCCCGTTGTGTGGGGCAGCTGCCCTCGGGGGAATCGCAGAGGTCCTTGGCACAAGGCCTTTGCAGCTTTGTGGAGAGTGGTCTCCGCTTCCCAGGAGGGTGCTGGCTTGGTTAATAACGGAGGGCCTCGGTTTTGCCTGTCCACCGTGTAAATAGCGACAGGGGCTACTGAGGGATGTGATGGGGGGCATGGCAGAGCGGACAGTTTACTGCCTTGCCGTGGTGTCTGGGCAGAGGTGAACTGTATCACACAACTGCATCAGTAATAACTTCAAAGAGGATTCAATAAAAACTTTTTATGACTGGTTACTTTTAAGCAAAGGTAGAATTGAAACCCTGTATAACCATGGAGTGGAAGCTGATACACTGAAGCCCTCCTAAACTTAACGTTCTTACCTGAAAGGACATAAAAGCATATGTCCAGTGATTTCTGAACTGTCCATGAAGGATCTTAGTGTTACTGTTAGGGATTCTTTTATCTTTATGCACATGCAACTTCTGAGATATGCATCCATTTATCTTGTGAATATATGTGTGTATACATACATACATGTATATGTATATAGACATGAGTGTGTATTGGAAGGGAATGCTGATTCACCTATTCTAAAATTCCCATTTGTGCCAGTTGTCATACTGGTTTGTACTGGTCCTTCTCTAGTAGAAAGTAGAGCAATGTATTTTTACTTATAAAGTGCTACAGAGAGCTCAAGTGTATCTGTTGTTTTTTATTTTCCATAATCAGTGATGGAAACACCACCAGTATTTTCTGTTCTTCTTGCTCAAGAAGGCCTCAGGAGATACTTTAGGTCTTGTCGTATCATCAATGCACTTACCTATGTTGGCATCCATTCTTTAGGCAGAAACATAAACAGTACAGGGCTGGAATGGACTTTTAAGAATTAATTTTGTCCAAACTGCCTGAATCAAGGTAGGTGCAGTGAGGGGCTGAAGGCAGATTTCACATCTAGTGGATATCTAAAAAAGTGTGTGTAAAAGGAAGGCTTTCAAGCAATGTGCAGTTTTCAATTTCCTAACTTTTCGTAAAGCTTCAGAAGGTTCAGAGAGGATAAGGTTTTCCTCCATGTGTAGTACATAAATGGTATTAGAGTTCTACCCTCCTAAAAAAAATAAGATTACATGTGCTAGCCATCCACAAATTTGGGATAACCAAGAACAGGTTACCTTAAGGCTGACCTTCTACTGATGCCCTGAGAAAATGAAGAGCTCTAGTTACGGTAACTTTCTTTTAAAAAAGTTTTATGTTATCCATAACCATAATATCTAGAATGCTTTATGTGCCAGAGCAACAGCAGGGAGGTGCTTTGTGCTTCAGTCAAGAACAAGAAATTAAAAGTCCAAATATTTACGGACACTCAATTAAATTTCACACCATTATAAGATTAAGCTTCATTAAAATTACACTCAAAGCCCTCCTTTTTAAGGCCATACTTGATCTTGAAGCTCTGAGAAACAGCAACAGCAGGAAGAAAAGCAATGAGGAAAGGTAAAGGAAGCATGTAAGTTGCCTCTACTCTGAAGTTTTATAGAAGAGTTGCTTCAAAAGACTTCCAGATGCAGGTAAAGCCTTAGAATTGGTGGCGTGAGGGTCTCTCTTCCCTCAAAATAGTGTACAGAAGTAAGGCGGAGATGTTGGATGCTTCCAACTGCACTTACAGCAGCTAAGAGAGTTAGCAGGTGTATTGGAGTGCATGAAAAGGGAGAATGCAAGCAGTCTTTTCAGTTGTTCAGTCTTAGGTAATATGTGTATTCTTAACCTAGGGAAGTCTGCTTTGGCTGATTGACTTGTTAACAATTCAGACCTTGTTAGAGCTGTTTTAAGTACAGCTGATGCAGTGCATTCGTAACAGCTGTACCGATGCCGTTGAAATACCAGCCTGCATCCAAGTTAGTGCTGTTCTCATCACTTGGCTGAAATGCTTTCCTTAGGTTTGTGTCCCACTTTTTTTTTTTTTTAATGTGTCTCACAGAAGCAAGTCTGTAAGGCTAATGATTACTGCTTCAGTAAACAATTCAAACTGCTTAAACAGGGTTTATATTGCAGTTACAGATAATTTTCCTGTTAGGATTTTGGAGAGAACTTCGGTGTAGACAAGCCTCAACAGGCCCTCCGAAAACATGTTTGAAACTTTTTGGTATCTTCACTTCTTTAAATCTTGTATTGGAAAGTACATGCTTAATAGTCTTTATTTTTGTTCTTAACCATGTTTCAAAGTAAAAAAGTTGAGGTCCACAGATTGAATCGGGGACCAGTCTGGAGCCTCTTTCTGTATCTGTGTGAAACTCAACAGTGTCACTTTATAAAGGGGCAGAAGGAGAGAGATTAATGTTTTGGGACAGGAGTGCTAGAAGAAGGGACTGATATAAGGACACGAATTTAAAAAAATTTGAAATAATTGGAAGGAGGAGGTGGACACGCACGAGAAGATGCAGTGTGACAAATAGAAAAAAACTACCTGAAGAATGACACAAGGGAAGAGGAAAGCTTAACATATAAAAAATATGTAAGTGGGTTGAAATTGGTTAAAACTTGCTTCTGGATAGAGCTGAAAGATTTTATTGGGCAAAATGTGAGTTTGCAACACTTTATGTACTAGACAAGTGTTTTTTTCCTTTAACAGTTTGAGAAACACGTGACTGTCCATGCATGGAAACTAAAATCACCATGCAATGGTATGCAACTAACTTCTTCCCTCACATTTGCCAAGCATCTCCTGCAACTTGACTTCTTAAAAATAAGCTTTACTTGGCCTGTGTAATAGTCTTTCTTCCATCCTTAGGTTTGGTGGATATGTTTTCCTGTTTGTTTATCTGACTGTCATTTTTCATGCCTGCTATCTTTTACAAACATGAGTATCTTTATCAGAACCTCCCACTTTTTTTTGCGTACTTTAAACTGCGTTTTCAAGATAACTTCTGCGAAGTACTGTAATCAAAGACTTATTTAATCCATGCCAGTGTTCTTCTTCTCTTGGCATTTTTTCCCTTCCCACCAGATAATGCAAAAATTAATAGCTGCTCTATGATCCTAAATTTGTGAGGGTGCAAGACAGTATTGGAAATGCATCTATCATAGTTGTTATGTAAATCTGAAGGAACGTGAGCCTAAAACAGGGGAATGAGGTGACTTTAGAAAAGGTTGTGGAGTATTACTTCTGAATGAAGGGATTGTGTATCAAGTATGTTCTAAGGAGGGACGCTTTGATCTTAGTCTTTTTGTATCAAGCAGAATTCTGTGTGAGGAGGGATATTAGGTTCAGTTACTACATCATGTTTTAAATAATGTCTGAGAAATTATAATAATTTCAGGGGATAGGAGTTGAAGTTCAAGTTAATTAAGATACATTGCATGGAAAAAAATGTCATGTGTTTTGAGAGGGACAAGTGCAACCTACAGCATGTGAGTAAAAATGATCGACTCTACAAATACACCATGGAGACTAACCTGTAGACATGTAGAAAAGGATCGAAATGCATAAATATCACAGCATAAGTATTATCAGACATGACAAAGCACGTGAAGTAAACCTGCTGTGGTGCCGTTGGGGCCTCAGATGGAGTGCTGTGCTTGGTTTTGGGCATCATACCTTGAGAAAGATGTGCCCAAACTGAGAAAATTCAGAAGAGGACATGAAGAATGATCAGAGGCCTAGAAGAATGAAATAGTGAAAGAAAGGTGTCCATTTAGTCTACAGAAAGAACAGCTGAGTAGAAATGCAAGTCCTGAGCTGCATAAAGTTGTTATTAATTATCAGAACATTAAGTTGTAAACTCTTTTTTATCTACTGGAAATAGGATGAAAAAATGGTCTCAAATTATAGGAAGAAAGATTTTAGGGTGCTGTTTGATCTTGCACTTTCCCTTCATCCTGTAACTCATTCACTTACTGCTCCTCTTCATTGTTTGCACTGTGGCACTTTCGTAATTTAAAGTCTAAAACTGTTGTGATGGAAGCATCTGATCAGCGAGACAGAATAGGTATGGAAAGGTTGTTTGTCTGTCAGTTGATTTTCTATCAGGTCAACTTCTAACTTACCCCCTGCCTGAATGGCCACTGAATCCAATGGAAGGGAAAATAGCAGGAGCACACAGCAAGGGGAAGTGGGATTATATGTAATGTCAAACTGCACCCTCAGGCTGGATATAATAGGGTAATCTGCCTAACGGCAAGGATAATGAAAAACTGAAATAGGCTGCCTAAGGAGAGTATGAAATCTACCTCAGCAGTGTTTTTTTAAGAGCAAACTAGAGACTTATCTTCTGGGAGCAATTCTGACAGAGTCTGGCCTTTTGCCTTTGGCCAGGGCCAACTAAGTGATCAACTTCTTGAAATACCACCCAATCCTGCTTTCTGTGAGTCATGCAACTTCTGAAGTAGATACAAGCAATAAGACTAATCTTTCATGTAATGATTTAGAAGTATGGCCCACTTGCCATGTAGGTTCTTTAGCAAATGGACCTGGTATATAGGAGATAAAGGGGAGTAGTGGTCTTGAGTTTTGTCGACAATCAGCAAGGTTAATGCACTTCAAAACTGCAGTTTTTCAGTCCTGACTGGTATGATTTTGAAGTGCTTCTGTTAGTACATAGGAGCTCAAAAGTGTTTCATGAGCTATGTAGATACTGTTTGGACTAGATTTGCTTTTGGCAAGGGTATATTCTGGCCTCCTTCAAACTATTTTAGGTCTAAAATTAGTAGACTTCTCTTCCTGTGTCTCTTCGGTTTTGAATGTTTCTACAAGTTTGACCCTGCTCCTGTAAAGAGCACTGAAGTACTTGACTAATTAAATCTTTTTAAATATGTTTAGTTTCTGAAAAGTAACTGTAGAATGGCAGTTTCCTAGCTGGGTCACACAAACTTTTACTTTTCAAATTGCCAGTCATACAGTCCTAAACAGAATCTGCAAAATAAGGTAAAAGTGAAGCTGTTTCCTCATTGTAGATTTCAAATTTACTGTTTCTGACACACCATAGACTGAAAAATTATAAATTCTCAGTGGATCTTCAATTTCCAGAAAATCCACGTATGGAGCCTTGTTGACTAAGGTATTTGTATATGAAGCCATATATCCAGGTTTTCCAGATATGATAAACCTGTTGCTGTTGGTATATGCTCTATATTATTTTAAGAATGTGGCTTCTGCTTCAGTTGTTGTAGAATTGATGCACATACACAATAAATTCACCACAGATTGAAAGCATTTTAATTAATCTGCATTTGCTATTCTACTGTACAGAACAAATGCTACAGACCTGAAGTTTCCTATAATTCTCAGACTTGTAATTTCTGTTGCATAACGTGTATGCAGTTTGTGTCTGATGAATCATAGTTTCTTTCTACAAATCATAAAAACTATATATTCACATTTTCTTTACTTTCTCCCTGTATACCTGTCCATACATGTGCACCTCCCTCCTTTCTTCCCTCTTATGGTAAGAGTCAGGTTTGTGTAATGGGGATTGCAATTGCTAGTTTGCACCTTTCCTGGTTTCAGTCACTTAAGACTTGCCTTTTCTTGGGTATTATTTGCCTGTGACTTAACACTTGTTCTCTTGTATGAGGATGTAGGGATTGCTGAAGTGTCTTGTTTGCCACAAATCTTCTGTGGTCCAACACATTGGGTAACTTTTTCTTTCTGGTGGAACTGGCCTTAGGTAAGAAGTATTTCTAAAATAGCTGAATTGGAATTAGAAGGGAACACGCTTCCAATACAGTTGATGTTATTATTTTGTTAAACTTTTATGTCTCAGCGGGGTATGAGAGGAATAAAACTGAGGAGTGAACAGGTGTAGAAGTTCTCAAAGACAAGGATGTACAAGAGAATAGATAGATGGAGGAGGGACAGCACTGCATGAGTGTGGGGAGCATTTAAAAGCTCCTAAGATGTGGAATGTGCCACCACCAAAGTTTCATGGAGATCTAGGTATCTGGGAAGAGGGAGACATTTACATTCAACAGGAAAAGTAGTTTCCAAGGTGGAGGCAAACAGGCACTAAGGTACAGGAACTTATAAAAAGAAGATAGTGGCAACTTTTCATGCTATCAAACACTTTTCTGCACGGGTTGCAGATTATCCTACTCCTACCATACTGTATGTGTGCTGGGAACCACAGTAATGTTTGTTTTCAATGGATATCTTAATTATTTTTGTTGCATCTGGACAGTGGTTTGTCGCTGCGCGCAGCAATAGAGAGAGCAGACTCACACCGTGCTGTAGAAAGCAGAAGTGTGACAGACTATTTTGATTCTAACTTTTATACAGAGATATATACATAATAGTGATTGGACAGTGTCATCCCACCCCTCAGGGGGATTGGTTGAAGCCTTGCAGCTTCAGTTAGCAAAACATAAGATTAGAAAGAGAGAAGAATGTCCCAGTTTATCTTGTTTTCCTACAGAGTTCGTGAGAAGGAAAGAAATTCTTTGGACTGCACGTCCACAGTGGTTGGTGGAAATGATTGAGTTTACTGTTAAAGGGAGGCACTTAGGTTGCTGTGCTCCTAGGTAGGAGGATGTGTAGACTTTCTGCAGTGGTTTTGCGAATTGGTTTGCTACGGTAACACATAACAACAGTATGTTACTATGTTTTGCCCTGAAATGTCTTTTACAGAAGGCAATAAATGAAGTCTGATAGAAGCAATGTTGGCATTCACCTGTGTTAAATGTTGCTTAAATTGCTTTTCAGATAGTGATAACATTATGACATGGCTGTTGGCAGCTTTGGGAAGCAGTCATGTTCAGTGTGACAATTACTTCTTAATCTTAACTTGAATAATGTGGTCATATGTTTCGACACCCATGTATTTCTGTGTCTCCTTATTACAAGCTCATTTGCAGTCATTAGAGTGCAAATACAACTTTCTCTCTTATTTCTAGATAAAAAGGAATATAAGTTTCCATCAGTTTAGTTGACCATAAATTACGGTGAGATTTTGGATCCATCAGATTTGACTTGTCCTCAGTAGTTATCAAATACATCACAAATTTTTGTATCATGTACCCTTGTTTGATGTGTGAAGTACAAAATCAGGAGGAGGAATACACAGTTTCATGGAGCATGGGTAATCATAACATGCTGCTGTACTGTCTATCAAAGTGTCATAAAATCTGTTAGGAGACTCAAAGGCTGAGAGACTGTTTACTTGGAGGATGTTTGACACAACTCACTTCCATGGGAAAATTTCTTAATTTCATATGATGTGAAAAGTTCTAAGAAATCTGATTAACAGTAGTAATGAAATCTATTTATGCATTTACCTTTTTTGAAAGTAAACAGCAGGCCAAGTAATTTTGGGGTTTTTTTCTCTTTTTGATGCCTTTGTCCTCTGGATAGCAGCTCTGAGTTTAGGCTTTTGATTGTGCAAAGAATCAGTAAAATGTTTTAACTGTAATCAGCCTGTTTCTGGTATCACTTGTCACGTATTATGCCATTCTCTTTCATTTGTTATTAAAGACAGATACCAAAAATATTTTAAGTCTGACTTGAAGAAACCTTATTCAGGTTTTACAGGCGTTCAAAATTGCTGTTGAGAATGCTGACCAATACAATAGTATCTTGATTTTTTTTTCCTAATAAATAATAACTTAATGCAGTTGAAGCATGAACAGTCTAATATTTATTTTATATATAACTGTTTGCCAGACAGAGAAGGAGGCACTTAAATATATTTATGTATAGAGCTCTGAACTGAGAACTCCGTGTAGGCAAGCGATTAGGAGTACAGCAAGATGTAGAGCAAGAGAGTTGAACTTCCTTTCTCCAAGTACTCTCTTTGTCAGGACTTCACCTCAGCAACATCTGTCTTAACCTTTACAGATCTAGAAGCCTGACGTAACTGTGCATGCTGAAGACTTCTACATGCTTCAGTAAAATCTTTTTATGGCCACATGTCAGTCCTGAGCCAACCTATGCTATGAAGGCTTTGCAAAGACTGATGGAGGATATATACTTGTCAGTGAAAGGGAGAAAAAGTTCGCATTTTGTGAATAACATAAGCAATGCTGGCAACAAGGAGTTGGTGTAGAAGCATTTTGCCAACATGCGTATGTGAATTTGGCATGTAATTCATCTACAGCTTGCCATGGAGTTTTACATAACAGTAAATTTCTGAGTTTCCAGGTTGCTATAGGTTGTCACTATGTGTTGGCAGAATGGCAGCTGTTTAATTCAAACTTTTCCTGCTGATTGCTCTGTTTTCATTAATTTTAATTGAATACCTGACTGCATGACATCTTAATGTAAATGTGTGTCTATATATCCTGACAGGCATACATTTTTTATGCTAATTAAGGTTTTAGCAAAGCTTTTTATTAATAGCTGCAGAGTTAAATAATGTGTCTATAATCAATTTACACATGGCTCAGGCAGTAATGCACAATTCCTTTATTTCTTCTAGGCGGGGATGACCGCAGAGTCTTACTTTGGCATATGGAAGAAGCCATCCACTCAAGAGTCAAACCAGTTCAGCTGAAAGGGGAGCATCACTCTAACATCTTTTGCCTTGCTTTCAACAGTGGCAATACAAAAGTGTTCTCTGGAGGTAAGGAAGGAAGAGCACCCTGATTTCACATGAATATATATTGTGAATGCCTTGGAGTAGAAGCCATGAGTGAGATCATGCCCCACATGAGATCTGGAAGGTGTTCTTAATCAGCAATTGGAATTTTTTGGGGAATGGGGAATCCTTTATCTAGCACAACATTTTCAATTTTGTCATGCCTTTTTCCAAACCGTGGTGTAAGCACATCCTGTCTTGAACTATTATGAGAATCCTGGGTCCAGTCTGCCCCTTCTTGTGCTAAAGACTGTGGAAAACATTGTCTTTGTTATTCTCTCTTAGCTGCACTAAGAGCAGACCCTGCATTCTCTCTGGCACTCAAGCCTGATGCTTGAAAATCTTTTCTGCTACTGTCTGATTTCAATGCACCCTTAGATGGCTCATGAAGGACTATTGCCATCTATTGGTGGATCATGTTTTCTTAGACCCGGTTTTGGTTCTTACTAGGTAAGCCTCTGCCTTTTAGAACTGTTGGCACTTTGGGATCTGATAACCCTTGATGCTCTTATCTCTTTTTAATATAAATCTACTTTTTAACAGAAAGTTTAATTTGATCTTAAAACTAAGGTAAGGGAAGTGGACATATACTTGTTCTGGGGTAATAGTTTCTGTAATTTAGGTCCATTTCACCACTTGATTTTTTAAGTGTTGAGATAAGGAGGAAAATTGAATTGAGAAGAAAAAGGCACAAGAGTGTCAATGCAGTCAAGCGTCATTTTCTGCTGTACTTAATTTCCACTATTTGACATGGTCACAGAATGGATGAGAATTTGTATCTTTCATCAGTATGTCCATTAACATACAGCTAGACTTTAGGGTACTATGAGACCACTTGGTCAAAGCCCTTCATTACCTTTTCAAACCGAGATTTGTGAACTGCAAATCAATGCTAGAGATTGATTCTGAGTGCATGTGAATGGTGGAAGCTTCCCATCCTTCAGTGTTGTGTTAAAATTACAACATCTCTTAGAAAAAAGACATGACAAAGCTTAAGATGGTGTCAGATTTCAAGGATGGAATAATTCAGATATACTTCTCAGGTGGAATAAACCCCTAGACTGTCAAATAGCAATGCCTATCTTCTTATTCTGGGGACTGCTGTTTGTTTTATGAGAAAGACAGCAGTACATGCTGTCTTCAAATGAATATATCTGCACAAGTGATTCCAGTGGAATTTTGGGCCAGACTCTCTTTTACTTCAGTTTGAATTCAGACAAATGGAACCTTACATGAATATTCAAGGGATGAAGTGTGCCAAATCTTGCTAGACCAGCTGGAATGGTATTTTCTCGTGTCCAACTCAGCCCTCTATCCACTGGGCTTTGCTGTCAGAGGCTGCTGTTTTCACAGGAAAGGCAGCAGAGTGACTTGATTGTACCTTGCTACTGAAGTTAACATCTGCAGTTAAAGATTTATATAATTGATTATGGTGGATTTTTGCTAAGATGCCAGGTTAGATGAGCTGTGACAGCTGATGCACAGAGAAACTGGCCGTTCTCATATCTTTTTCCTCCTCCAGTTTGCATAAAAACACTGTGCCTCTGCCAGAAATTATTTCCATTGGAGGAGTCAGGAACTCTTTCAGCTGCTCCATCAAGATTCAGTGAGCTCATCTGCAAGGGCTGTGAGTCTGACTCTTGGATCCCTTGTAAAGAGTCATTTTGCTGCATGGCCTAGATGTACCATCTGTTTTATCTCTGTCGGTAAAATGGGGCTAGCTATATTTATTCACTCAATGATGTTCTGGGAGATTCTTAAAAAATCTGAAAGAATTGTGGGTTCTAACATCTACTGGTTGTCACACAGGCACCCACACCCACACCTGAGTTTGAAGTTGTATTTAAATCATAGATGTTGGAATACTTAAAAAAACCCCCAAAACTAAAAATTAGAATGTGGAAACTAGCACGAGTCACACAGAACTCAATTTATCCTGTAAATAAATGACTGCCAATGACTAATGACTAAGGATCTGACGACCTTTCTCTAAAGCAACTCTTGATAACAGAGGAGAAGGGATTTTCCACTTCAGTACAAATTGGATTGCATCCAAGGAATTTCAGAGCTCTTTGCTTTGAAGGAGCAAGCACCCCATGTAGCCATTACAAAAATGGAAGGCAGGAACTGAGGAGACAGTGTTTTGTATATAATCTGTGTAGGAAAAAACTGTCCCAAAGAAGTTCCCATCCCTGAAGAATATTTTTGCTCTTCTCTGTCCACAGAAAGTAGAGCAGCCTTTGTAATGCAAGATCCCTTCCTAGTAAACCAAATGGACTTTTTTTCTTTGCACCTGATGTTAGGTATATGAAAAGCTGAAATAAATCTACAGGAAATTGAACTTGGGTATTTTAAGGCTTATATAGCAGATGTGGGGTTTAGGCCGCCTTAGCTGTGCTCCTCTGTGTGTGCTCTGCAGTACTTCATCCTTACAAGTATAACTGAAGGGAATGGCAGGTTCTTCCTGTCTTTCTGATCGTTGTAACTGCAGTTATCAAAACAAGAGAGATTATAAATGACACAGTTGTGTACACAATTATGACCCAGTTAGTTTCAATGAAGAATGAACTCTCCAGTGTTAAAGCAAAAACTCTGTGAGTGGGAACCCCACTGGGCTGAATAGCAGTGATGTTTTCTGCAGGGATGGATCCTTACCAGAAGCAACCAGTTTGTGGTTAGATTTTTGTCACCACTTTCTCCTCCCACACACAGAACAGAGGAAAACAGTGGTTATTCCACTCTGCTTTTATTCTTTCTTTCCCATTTTGGATTTTGTGATGGAAGGGAATTTGATCCCATGATGACCAGATGCCTGAAACCATTCAACTGGAATGATCCTTGTGTTCATTCTGGATGGAGACTGAAGAGCCAGGAGTATCTGCTGGAGGAAATTTTGTCATTGGAGAAAGTAGGCTGCGTTTTTCACTGGTGAAATACATAGGCACTGGAGTAGTTTTACTAGGTATAAGCAGTGTGTAATAATATATAATGGGCAGTTCCAAATACAATTAATGACCAAAGGAAACTTACACTTAAATGACTTGTTTATTGTACCATGGAAAAGATGAGCTACTGCAGTAATCTAAGGCTGGCACGATTTTACTAGGAGCCTGGGCAAAGAGCAAATGGTTGTAGAAAATCTCATACCTCACTAGTCAAAGAGAAACTTTCTCATATTTCTCTGTTGAGACAGAATACAACTGAAATATGTATGGGATAAATGAAAACTGAGTCAACTGAACATTTAAGAATTGTAACAGGAAATCTTGCTCCATCTGAACCTCTGTCTTTAGCGTGCATTAGGAAAGCTTCACAACTCTACATCACAACCACAAAGATATACAGAGCATAAAAATATGACTTTGTGGGCTTTCTGGTTTTTGGTTTGTTTTTTTTTTTTCCTGAATTAAATATAAAAGTATGTGTGTCCTTAAATATTGCTAAAGAGGAGGTGCCAAATTTAGATAATAAAATATTCAGCACAGAGACTGAAAAATAATCTGTTGTTACAGTTTGAAAAACTCTGCATGAGCAATTGGAATTACTTGGTGGCTGTGACCCTCTTAGCCTGCACACATGTGGTTAGTTCCCATTGTATTCAATGGATGTGATCAAAGAAAAGTGACATGATTGTCTGGTTACTTGGTTTGTTTTTTGTTAATACAGAAAAAATTACATTGGCTGTCGCATTCATGCCTTCTCAATGGTTGCAAAACCCTGAATGCTGACAGTGTTAGCTGGCAGCATTTGATCGGGGAGCCGCGTGCATTTCATTTATGACATCTCTTTTCACCTTCCACAGTCTTTTTATGGAGCATCCTTTGAGCAGGAAGAAAGATGTATTTTCATGAGAGTTAAAAGTGTTCTGCTGCTTCATGTAATAGTCTTTATTGCAAATGTCCCAAAACTCAAGCTCAAACCTGACGAAGAACGATTAGTAGCATATTTAAATAGAATTATTTGTTGAGCAGTAGCAGATGAAACAGGTTGGTGCATTTGGTCATGACTGGCAATATTGCATGGAACCTTTCATATGACTGAGCAGAGGGTGACCACGTAGCAACTGAGCTGGTCTTCTCTGTTTCAATATTGGTTTTGAAACGGTAAGTTTTTTTTAAAAAAAGGTGATTTGGGGTATTTTTCACTATAATGCTTTGCAACTGCTGGAACATGATGTTAATTGGTTATATTTCTCTTTTTAGGCAATGATGAGCAAGTTATACTCCATGATGTCGAAAGGTAAATACACAGTTTGTGTTTCCACTGCTTCAAGAACTCCTTTAATGTCAACTCACTGGAGGCATTTTCTCTTTTAAATTAATGCTTTAGGAGAAGAAAAGTATTTTAATACTGAAATTTGCTTTTTATTTATCGAAATTCATAACTGGAATGAAGCATTCCCCACCACCCCATTTTCTTTTTCAGCACTTGGGTTCTGTATTATTTTGACCTCAGGAAAGAGAATGCTTTTTAAATATATATGCTCTTCTGCAGACAGTATAGTAGGTTCTGAGTAGATTATTCTGGCACATATGCAACTGTTGGAACATACAGACTTCTTGTTTTTCAACAGACTCACCTAACTTGTGTTTAAGATGGTTAGTGCTTGGCCTACCTAACTTCCTTTTAAAATTTTGGATGCAGCTGCCTGGTTCTCCACACTAACTTGAAGAATATTGCTTTTGACACTTACTTTCTACTAAAACTGCGAAACAGTTGGGAATTAGGCTTTGTTGCACTGCACCAAGATTAGGTTATTAGTCAAAGTATAGTTAATACAGCAGCAGTAATATATTGAATTGGACTTCTCTAGACATCATGTCTATTGAGCTTACTGCTTTTGAAGTAAAAAAACTTTAAAATTTTGGTCTGTACTAATAACTTCTACAGGTTTAAGTGTTGACCATTCATTTAACATGGACTCAAGAAAGAGAAAGAACAGGAACAGATATATGTAAGAATAGAGAAATATAAAACCTTACATTTCTTTGAGTTTCCTGAATAACATAATCTGGATATATTTCTTGATGTGCTTGTCCAAAGCCTTTTGCATTGAATTGTTCAGTGTATATCTGCCTTCCATCATACCTTATGTCTGTTTCTTGCAAAAGTCTTACGTGCAAGCTGGGCAAAAGTAACTTTGTCTTTTGTTCTGATGCTTTCTCAGGAATATCATGTTGTTTAGTGTTTTGGGATTTTTTTGTTTTGGTTTTAACATTTTTGGCCTTTTAGAAGGGGTGTTTTGTTTGGTTTTTTAGGGGGTGTTTGTGTTTGGTTTTGGAAGAGTTTTTTTGTTTGGTATTTTGTTTTTCTTGTTTTAATTAAACGTGGAAATGTCAATTTTATATGCTGCTGTTTATTGTGTTCTGACTTTTTAGGCTTCTACAGGATTTTTCTCATTTTAACTTTTACATATGACACATTTTTTTCCTGCTGTGTCTTGTTTAGATGTTTTAACAAGTCTTTTTGATATGTGCATATTTTTAATGTTCTTTTGTTATCAGGTTTTTATTTTTTTAGATATGCTAAGTCCAGTTGTAATCCATACAAAATTCCTTCCTCTAAGGCTGTTTTGTGTGATCTTCTAAAAGAAACCTTAATAGTCTGACACAGCAAATTCTGATTGATTTCTATGGAAAGTTAATCTCTTTTTAATGATAACACTAGATCTGTCAACTGCTTTTTCATAACTTTAAATGGCTTTTCCTGTTACTGCTTTTTTTCACCTTTTTTATTAATGGTCCCTGAGACAGAGTTAATAGATCTGCCACTAAGAACATCAATTGCCATGTGAGCAAAATGCTGATTTTATGTGGGATCCCTTTGGTGCAGCTTCCATGAGATATAGGGATCGTATACAAAGTTTATTCCCTAAAGAAATAAAGGGGATTTTTAAAATAAGTAAAACAGTCCCAGGATCTTCTGATTTAGTATTTCAGCTTTTGGCCTCTCCATACCACTATTTCCAGCTTTTTAGATGATCTCAAACATTGGGAAAAGAATGGAGAATGTGCTTTTTCCTTTTTCATAGCTATGAAATGGCTGAAATCCAGGTATACTTTTGGGGGAATTATTTTTATTTTGTTGGTTTTTTGCTGTTCTTTCTACTTGGAAAAATATAGGTCTGGTCTATCCTGAAAAACAAAGAAAGCTTACTGAAAAAGCCACTTGGAAAGTTGCTCTTATGTGAGCCTCAATGGAACTTCTGGACAAAACAGAAACCCATAGTAAAGAATGAGCTTCTGTCTTGTTTTCCTTTTTACATTAAGTGGTAAAAATTTACTCCAGAGGTCCCAAGGCTTCTTTCCGTTTCCCACTACATCCTTCCAAACTTAATCTAATACAACATGTGTTCCATAGCATCTTGCACTATCTGAAGTTTTTAATGTTTGGATTTTAGTTAGAGAGATTTTTTTCCTCATAGCATGAAGTCACTGTACGTGGGCATTCTGTTTGTTTTTTATTCTAATTAAACACAGGGTCTTCTTATGAAATTACAGAAACTTTGTCACAAAGTATTGCTAGGTAGATAAAATGGTAAATACTTTGCTTTATAAAACAATTGCAAAAGCAGGAAGAATGATAACGTGTCTCTTTTCCAGCACTGAGACCTTGGACGTGTTTGCCCATGAAGATGCAGTGTACGGCCTTTCAGTGAGCCCAGTAAATGACAACATCTTTGCTAGTTCATCAGATGATGGCCGGGTTCTTATTTGGGACATCCGAGAGTCTTCCCATGGAGGTAAGATCTCTAGAAGGAGAAGATAATTGATTTAGGAAGAATTCGTGCAAGGCAAGGAAGAGAAAAGTTATGTTTATCTGGGACAGTTGAGACAGTGAATCTTGGGGAAGGGTGAAAGCGAGGCATAATTCTTTTGGCCAGTGATTGGCAAGCCCTGGTCTTTACAGTTCCATGTTACTGTCTTAGTTGACTTTATAAAGTACCAGCATACACTGCAGATTAGCATTGAACTTGGTATGAATAGGTTTTGACTTGAGTGAAGGGGCAGAGGAGGGAATGTTTCTTCAATGACAACATCTTGCCAAACTTGCAATCAATTGGGAATATGCTTTTGGTCTTTTTTCTATAGCCCGGGGTGAAAAAAAAAATTATGTTTAGAAAGCTGTTATTTTGATTTGAGTAGTTTCCAAAGCTATTTATATACTTCCTATGGCCCTGAGACACTTATACATAATGTTTTCTGGTAGTATGGAAACTTAGAGCCCTTATGTGATAAAAGGGAAGTTGAATTACTACTTCAGTCTTTGTTTTCTGAAACACAACTGAATACTGTTGATTTATGTAACAAACCTGCAGCTTCTCAAAACACTGTAACCTGTGTTTTTACAGCTGCAGTTTTGACACTGAAGAATCTCAGTTTAAAACTGTAGTTACTTAAAATTGAGAGAAATACTGTAATAATTGAATTTCAGTGCGTGAATACTCAAGCAATACTTAACTAAATGTATCTTTAAGTTTACCTCATCCTAGAGAACACTGAGCAATCTGCAGGATACAGAATATGGTTCCATTCATTCATAGCTAAAATAAATGTTGATCTTTTTTCATAAGATCTTTAAAAGCAATTACCTGTAGTTTCTATTGGTCTTACAGGAAAGTTATTCATGGCACTGAAATCCAGCTTAATATATTTTGTACACATTTGTTGTTGGGTCACAGCTGACGTTTTAAGTGAATTATCTTTTTCCATGCCTAGTGAATTTGATCACTTTTCTAGACTGCAATTCGGCCCTTTTTTGACTTGGAAGAGAAAGCTGAAACAAGACATACTTTATAGTCTCACAGGAGTCTTTTAAGCCCTCTAGTGTCCTGAGGGCTTTATTGAACATGAGTGACCAGAGTTAGGTCTTTCTTGACAAGCCTCACTAGAATATTCATAATAGATAGCTTATAGATACCCTCCCTACCCAGGCATATTGCCTTTAAGTATAAATAAAAATTAAACCCATACTAGCACAGCATCCAATTTGTTCAGTTCTCTGGCACAATCATATTACCCCTTATCTCTTTTCCACACAGAAATTTTATTAATCATTCTGAAAAAACATGCACACTCTTTATATATGTGTATTGCAGACTTTAATAAAAATTTCCATGTTGTCTCTTCTGTGTCTTTGAGGAACTCACTAGTAACACCCCTCTTGCTCATAAATCCCTTATAGCACAGTGAACTGCTGTCTTTAGCCAGTTTCTTACCCCATGCAACTCCCTTTGCTAATCCCAACTGTCTGCAACCTAACTTGACACTATACCATATGTGAATTTAGTCCTCATTACATCTACCACTTTTCCTCTATCTAAATGGTACTGACCTTTTACTCTGTTGAAGTAAGAGATTAAATCACTCTGATGAGAATATTTTACTTTTGTAAAATCCAAGCACCACTTCATCCCTGGTTTTATATTTTCATAATATCCAGATGATAAGACTAGACACTGAATATGGTTTCCAAATGGAAAATGGTGAAATATTCCTTAATTGCCTTCTCCTGAACTCTCCAACATATAGATCTGTCTCTGTTAGGAGGATTACCTGTTGCTGACAGTGGATGTCAACAGTTGGGACGACTAGATATTTAAATGCATCTGTGTGAAGCTGCTTAGTATCATAAGCTAATGTCCAGTCTGATCTGAGTTTCTGAAATGATGTAAAATTAAGTTTGTCTTCTTTGCTGTAGTTAAACCTCGTTACTGCTTTTACTGTTGCTGAGATTTTGAATGAGATTGCTGCACCAGTGAAGATGGTGTGAAGACATGTTGTCTGTAGTAATTTTGGGCTTTTTGGAGTTGTGTTTTAGGTCCTCTGAATTTGAAAAAAAAAGGACTTTTGCATGCTTATATAGGAGTCCTGAGTCAGCATTTAGATGTAAGCCCTGTCAATGTTTACTGCAGTGTAATGCTTGTCACTGGGTAATGCCCTTGTCTGCAATGATATTTTCATGGGAATAAGCACTATGCCTGCTAGTGTGAGTATAGTTAGTTACCCTGAATGGCCAGCTTATTTAAGTCTTGCAAATAACCTCCTGGTTTAAAATAGTGCATTAAAAGAAGCTGAGGAACCCTCTCTTTCTCCCTGTCTTTCGCTGCTGAGTGATATATGCAGTAATTTTTATAAACCTACTTAAAATTTTTATTCAAGATGGTGTTGAGCTGCTCCCTTCAGAAACGTGTTCATACTCCAGTGTATAAGAGCTACAATTGTGAATGAGCATAAAGAACAATAAAAAAGTAATCCCCCTACTTTTCATTAAAACGACTTAGTGCCTCATTAGTTTATTTCCTGTAATCTCTCTTTGACAGGTTGAAAGACAACTTTTGATATCTTAGAAGAAAACTGTGATGCCAGTCTATTTGTAATAAAGGTGTGAAGGAAAGCACCAGTAATTAGTGACAATGATTTGACTAAGGAAATATACACAAATTTAAAGTTTATTTTAAAACCCAGCTCCTTTATTTGGAAATCTGATGTTTGTCTCTCCAGTCAGCTAATGCAGGCATTTGCTTCTCAGTGGGGGCAACCATTTTAATAACACCACCTTTTATGTCCCAGCAGGATTCGGATTTGATGATGCAAATATAGAAGGTCAGTTTTGGTGTTAAACCTTATTTGGAGCTGCTGGCAGACCAACAGTAATTTCTAAAGCCTTTAGGCAGATTGGCAGAACAAAAGTTGGCTTCTCTTCTTCTTTTTACTTTTGACTCTCGTGACAATGAATAGCACCATGGAGCTTTATCAGTGGTTGTAGACCTTTGTTTTCATCACTGCTAAATAAGTGCTAAAAAGGAAAGTCCCTGTATGAAAAAACTTGTAATAGAGCATGAGAGGAGGATACAGATGGGGTGAGACAAGTAAATTTTAACTCTATCTCATTTGCTTGATAGGCAGTCGTTTCACAAGGTATTTGGAATTTGAGAGGGTTGCCTGCTTAACCATGTTGTATATGTGGTAATGAGGGATATGAGGAAAGAAAATTATATACCTTTGGAGGTGCTTGTGGGGCACTTGGTGGCTCAGATAAGGGCAGTAACTGTCTCCCAAGCATGTGAGTGACACAGGAGTTGCACCAAAGCAAACAGTGAATGTGAAAGTCTGGCATAATCCCTGGCTCACAATAGGGATTGATTCTGGTTTCTTAGTTGATTGAAAGAGTGGCAGCATGCCACAAAAGATACAGCCAAGGAAGAGAATTAGACTGTGCCTAAAGCTGTAAAGCTCACAGAAACAGAGAAAAGGTAACAGTCAAGGCTTTTCCCCACTCTTCATGGAGACAGTACTTTGATGGAATGAATTAGGCAGAGTAGCAGTCCAAACACAGCCTTATGAGAGGGAAAGAGTCTGAATGAGCATGTTTCCTACTCTGTGTGTGAACAGCAAGATCTAACTGTTAACATTTTTTTTATGCAAGAGGAACACCCTTCTTGTCTGCTCGTACAGCACTTAAGAGGTGGTAGGCTTCTTTTCCCCAGGGTTAATAGCTTGCTTTGAGCTGAGTTTCTACAAACTTATTTCACTTCTTGTAATATTATTCTTCCTTACAAGCAATTGCTGCTACATTTATGTTTTGGGTAATCAGCAGTGGCTGTCGAAGCTCTCAGGCATATATTATTAGGAAGTTTTCAGAAGCCCCTCCATGTATAGTCCTTATTGGATTAGCACTTGGTCATGAACCTTAAGAAGATTCAAGTATTTGATCTTTGAATAGCTAGTTTTAAATTCTGATAACCTTCTATAAAGAAAATGGTGTCTTGAAATTCGGTATGTGTCCTTTTCCATATTTAGGCAGAGTTAATGTACATGTGGGTGGATTTTAAAACTTCAGGTTTTATATTGCTTTGGATGTGTCAGCTTGAGAAGTGGTTTGAACATGTCTCCATATCTTCAGATCTTGTTATGCTGTTTCCATATTCAGCTGCCAAACTCCTTGCATTGAACAGTTGAATGCATTGTTTTTTCTTGTGTCTGAAATTTCAACTTTTTCAACAGAGCCTTTCTGCTTGGCACACTACCCATCAGCCTTTCACAGTGTGATGTTTAATCCAGTAGAACCCAGATTACTGGCTACTGCCAACTCTAAGGAAGGTGTGGGACTCTGGGATATTCGTAAACCTCAGAGGTATGATCTGACTGTCCTTGTTTTATGCTATGTTATTTCCTTCCCTTGGGAAGTGATGACATGCTGCTTTGTTTTTTTTGTTTTTTGTTTTTTTGTTTGTTTTTGTTTTGTTTTCGTTTTTTTGGTTTTTTTTTTTGGTTTTTATTTAGGTCAGTATATATGGTAGTAAGAAAAGATGCAGAACGAAGTTAACAGCAGTGTTGGTAATCAGTTATTTTGCATAATTAATATTCTTCTTCATACTTATGATCTAATTTGATTTAAAGTGGGGCTAGATCTTCAGTGTTAAGGTAAGTGATTTTTTTCAAAGTCTGCCTGGCCTCACTACTGCAGACTAGCTTGGATTGCTGTGTCAAGTTCTCATCATTATATTTAGCACTGTCTTGCTACTCCTTGAGGAAGCTGTGGTGGGCATTGCCTGGTTTACAGTCTGTTTTTCCTGCCCAGCTCAGTTTTTAGTGGCTGACTAGAGACTGTGGTCAAGGCAGCTTTTTACTCAGTGCTTATGAGTTTTACATGACTTCCTGAGTGATACAGACATCTGTATAATCATTTGGCTGTATAATGTGCTTCCAGACTCTTAACAAGTTAAGAGAATTAGGTTGCAGCTTGAAGTATGGTTAGACTGGGTTCTAAAGTGGATGTATGCAATGTCTGATACCAGACTTTGGCATGCCTGAGAGACTAAGCTTTTTCAGTCTTTCAGATTTGGAATGTTCATTTTTTCATCATAATAATCTGTGGTGGGTTAAGTGTGGCTGGATGCCAGCTGTAACATAAATGAATGCAGGTGTTAAGTCTGCTTTCAGCTACCATTTTTCTGGGACAGCCATTAGCTCTCCTCCTTTGCTTGATCAGAGATGTACCCAAAACACGGTGAGAAGGGTGTGCTTGGCTTAGGAAAAGAAAATGGCTCTAAAGCACTCTGCTGCCACTGCAGATTTTTTCCCAATGAAACTCTCAGGAAAGAGGACTCTTCAGAATGATCTGTGTCCTGCTAGTGGGCTGCCAAAACTAGAGTCTCTCATATTTAAATAAATTAGGCTGGATTTTTAGTCTTTTTAAAGTAACAGAGCATTTGCCAAAACTTCTACTTGTCTCTGTAGATCTAAGTTGCTAATCTAGAAAGCTGAAGCTTGTTTCTTAGTGTATTAATGGCCAATTCACTTTGCCATATGAGGAAAAAAATTTATTAATTTTAGATCAGTAAAGATACAATCCTCACTCCAATGAGGAAGCGGAAGCCAGAATGTACACATTTATCTGCATGTTTTAGTTTGTTACAGTCTCTTCTGGGGAAAATACACTTAATTATCAGGGGGAAAAAATAGTTCTTAAAGATAAAGTAATCCACATGATGCTGTAAGTACTTGTGATAGACTGCATAAACCTGAAGTTGGTATGTGTGGGAGTTTGTGAATATTTCCCATATTTTTATTAATAATAAAGGACACTGTAGTTGCAGGTAAGATGTATGTCAAAAGCATTTTGGTTGGTGAGTTTTATGGACAGAATGGGTTAAACGGCCCTGAAATTCTCCATAATCTAGGGATAAACAGGAAGCTCCCTGTGTAAGCATGCCACTAGCACAGCAAAGCAGGGCTACTGCATCAGATGCTTTCCTCATTGTCAAAAAAGTCTGCTAATGGTGCAAATCCTTGCTTCCCTACATGTTTGTAGCTCTCTTTTACACTGTCTTTGGTATCCAAGAAAATGTATTACTTCCTGAAGTGTAGGAAGGATGAGGGAATAGAAGTTTTTCAGGGACGTGATGTAGAAGTATTTATTTGCTTGTTAAATCCTTGCTGGGATTGTTAAATAGCACAATATATAAATAACTACAGTAAAAAATTGCTCACCTGTTTATTCCTTCCCTGGTCTACATTTTTATTTACATTGCTGCACGTGGCATTCACCTGTGATGGATTTTTTATGCCTTAAGCCCTCAAGGGAAATTCTTCCTTTCCTTCAGGATTGATGTAGTCCATTGTAACACTGTGGCCATTGTGGAAGTTTTTCAGTCCTGTCACTCTGCCTGTGGTGCTAATAGAAAGTACTAGATCAAATAAACTTTGGCTGTTTTGTCACATTGTGTGGTAGTGGGGTTTTGATTAGAGGTTGAGTGGGTAGAAAGAAGGGGAAGAAGTGTAGATACTTCTAAATGTTTGCTGTGGATTGCCAAAATTTTAACTTCCAGTGGGTTAAGCTGGACCACAGCACTCTTCCAATATGGGACAGGTGAAATGGTCACATGTAGTTAATAATTTGCTGCTGGTATAACACTTCCTGTAAAACTCATTTCCCCAACTACTGTCAGTTCTCAGATGGAGGCAGAGTTAGATGATACAGGCACTACTTGGTTTGCTTCTGGAGGCTGCTCTGGGGAATCCTGCTGCTGCTCATCTGCAAAATCCAGCAAGTGAAAAGCTTGGAATTCTGAAGACTAGCTGATTGTGGCCAGTAGCAGTACTGTAGTTAGCAATACCTTCATATAACACATATGGCAGCCAACAGCACTGGTGTGATAAGACTTTTTACAGATATAGGTGAGGTTTGATTGCTTGTTCAGGATTTGGCTGGCCTTCACTCATTTGAAGAGGATCGGGCTTAATGCTGAATTTCTGGTTTTAATCAGCTGAGGCTCCTCAGGTGAAGTATAGTTTTTCTTTGACTCTGTTCAGCTTGATAATGGACTGTCAGAAAAGGGGAGATTTGCTGGTAACTTCTAAACTTGTGTGTCAGCCACTGGAATATGGCTAATTGTGTAGTTTTAAACTAATAGCTCTACATTTTCAAAATATTGAATAGAGCAGTGACATCCTTGTAGGTTAGAGAATTCAGATATAGATTCCACTGCTTGTCAGGAACAAATGGGCTGCATCTACTTATTTATCCAGAAAATCTGAGGATTTTTACAGCAGAGTATTTTTCTCCAAAATACATGGCTCTTCTCCAATTGGATTATGAGAGAATTTGTCTCAGCTTGCTGCTGCATGCCTCCAGCCAGGAAAGTCGGTTTTGTCCACTTCTTTAGTCAGGCAGCATTAAACACTCCTAAAAATTTTAAATTGAATACTTTTAGGACTATGAAAAAAGTCCTGGTTATGAGTAGATTTTATTCATATGCTGTGGAATTGGTTAACTTTCTAGTGGGAAGCTGGGAGTGCTTTATGCTTGGCTACTACAGTGAAGGAAGTAATTGAAAAGCCAGCATTTCTTGGCATGCATGGAGGCATTTAGAGACAGTTGCACAGCTCTTAATTGTGGAAAGTTTAGCTCACTTCAAATAATCATAATTTGATTAGTCTTGCTGACTGAGTCAGGATACAGAGGCGGATTCATTTTGCTTTTTCCCAAAGTTCATTCACAGCTTGATATCTCTTCTGTCTCAGATTTAGTGCAGCAATTGAGATTCTCTCCTTTTACCCCAGTATACTAGTAAGATCTGGATGTGGTGGGTTGGCTCCTCAAAAATAGCATATGAAGTGCTATAAATATAGAACTAATATAATTCTATGATTATAAGCTGACTAGTGATTCTGGAAACCTTATTTTTCTATTTTTAGAATGTGTAAGTATTTATATTCCTTCAGGTGGACGTTAAACTGAAACCATCTGTATTGTTTCTTTTTTAAAAACAATGCACTGAAAAGCTTTAAATGTGGTTTTGATTGAGGGGGCTGCTGTAAGGCATTCACACCACTAGATGGGGTCTGGAAGCTGTGCTTTTTTTAAAGAAAATTTAAAAAGGGAGGTCTGTGCTTCTTAAGCAATTTACAATAAAATATGCATTACAAGTATTGTTACAGAATTACTGGGGGCAATTCAGCAAGTTAGAGTACATATATATATTTCGAGCAAAGACTATGTAACTTCAGCTGTTTTTAGGTACTGGTGTTTTCCCTTTTTCCATGCAGCTCCATGGCAATCTCCTTCTTTTTACTGAAATAAGAAGACTTCTTTTTCACCTAAGAAAATATTGTCATTATCCCCTTAATGCTTTCTGTTCCTATGTTTCCCCGACCCACCGTTAACATCAACTTATGTGGAAGTTTTTGAGATCAAAATTATATTGGTTTGTCCTGTTAATGACCATCACACATTTTTAAACTGCTTTTCATGCTGCAAAAAGGCTGTTCACAGGAGTGTGTTCTGCTTCTGATGGGAGCATTGAACCAGTACTTTATGCACATTGGGATCCATTGGTGTGTCCAGTTCAAGGGTTAAAATGCTAAGTCTTGTGTCATAGATACCTATCTTGGGGTATTTTAAGTGTCTGGGAGGGCTCATCTAAAAACTGCCAGGCCCTCATTCCTATGTCTATTGCATAGTTATGTGTTTGACCTGTTTTTTGAGCCAATTCATCATGTTTAGAAGTTAGAAAACGAAGCTGGAAAGGCTTTGTAGCTTTCTTATGCCCTAGCAAGTTGAACTTGGTCCAAGGAGGATCTGGGAGTGGCAACTGTAAACCATGGAGAAGAGAGAGTAAGGCCTGTAAGGCTGAGAAGGGGACATCAGAAAGAAACACGTCCTCATTTGAGGAGCAGTGAACTATTAGATATGTTCAGCTGTTTGTGGCATTCTGCTCATTCTGTTTTACTTGCTTTGGTTTCTTTTGCTGCACTAACCTTCCCCTTTTTTGCCTCTTCAGCATACTCTTTACAAGCTTTTTAGAAAGTAGAAGTGAAACGTGACCAAAGCTGAGGATGATTTACCTTCCAAGGCTGCGTGTTTCATAGAATAAACTATAAGCAGAGAGTTTTTCTTTTTGTCACTTGACTATTTGTGTTCCTGTTCCAGGACCCCAGACTCTAGTTTTGGGATCTGGAAACACATTTGTCCCCCTAATTCAAGTGCTCGATTCAACTCTGAGTGAGGTAGAAATGCTTACACACAATACACCTTTTTAATATTCTTCTGAAAGTTCAGGAGATTTGTGCTGTCTGCATTGTTACAAGTCCATGTACTCAAAAAGCCCAATGATGAGTTAAAAAAATCCTTGAGCAACAGGGCAAGCCTGGTATTCCTTGGTGATTGTAGTCCTTATAGCATATTTTAAAAGCTAATTTGACCATAGAAATCATAATAAGCCCACATTAAAGGAATGTCAGTTTTGGTGTTTTTCATCAAGTTTTTACAGATAAATCCAAAAGGAACATTAATTCAGCTTTGATTTCTTTCTTTGTCTTGGCTGACAAGTAACTGCAGTCCAGAGCCCACTTCAACAAACTTTTTTAGCTCACATTAAATGAATATTTGTGTCTCAAATAACACCAATCAAGAAGGTTTTCTTAGTGTGCTCTAACATTAAATTTGCCTCCTGCACTGAGAATTTAGAGGAAGCAAACTCCCAAGTTGTGGACAAGGAATATATGTTGTTAGATATTAGTGAATCATCTAGTGATCAGCTCATTAAACAGTAAGCAAAATATAGAGATATAGAAATTTCTTCCCTGTAATAAATGAATTGGATTCGGGGGGATCTTGAGAGAGGACTCTCCTTAGCAGATTTGTGAACATTCGGGTATGTCGATCTTGCCAGTGTGTGGAGGACTTTGAAGGTGTGGCTGCACTATGCTGCTGGTCTTGAACTGACTGTATTTCCTGAAGTCTTTGTCTTGAACAGAGCTTTTCTGCCAAGTGCTAATTGCTAGGTTTTCAGCTTAGTCATTGTGCTGCAAGTAAACACAATCCAGCTCTTAAAACAATCTATTAAATCCATAACTTCTGGTCCACATGTATTGGAAATCACAGGTACTTTTGAAAATCCAGTTCTTGGCTCCTGGTTGCTTTGACTTGCAGTTTCTCTTACTTCATTTAGTTCCCAGCCTTTCAAAGACCTGATTAGTATTACTTCTTTTATTTTTTTTATCAGTGGTCTGATAGCAAGAGGAAAACACTCTTGGACATAGAAATCTTGCGGGTGGTGTTAGATTGACACGTAGTTGGAAAAGCTAGGTTTCAGGTTTATGAGGCCTCTCTCAGTATCAAAATAGGAGTAGTAGCTGCCAGAACTACAGGAAATTTGAGAACAGTTCTTCACAGTTTAGTTAGATGTCAAATAGACCAGCTTTGCAAGAGAGGACTGAATATTACCTCTGAATAAAAGCATGGTTAATTCTGTTAGGGTTCATTTTTGATGAGTGGATATGCAAGGGAAAGGGAGGAAAAGAAGATGATGAGTATTTGCAGCTCTGTCTGTACCATAGGTGATATTTGTAACCTGCTGCATGGAGAGGACTTTAGAAAATCTGTGCGGTGATGTTGAAGGTATTCTAAGGTCATAAACACAGCATCGTAACTAAGTACAAGTCCACAGATTGAGGTCTCCAATAGTTGCCAATCTTAGTTTCTAGGGTCATGCCTTCAAGGTATTTGATCCTTGAAGATCACACTAGAAGAACAGCGATGGCAGTTATTTTATGAGAAATGCTCATACATATGCTGAGTTTTTATCCTTTCTAGCTTTCCTTCCTGAGCTCACTCTACAACGTAACTGTTGCCTTCTTTTATCTGTGTGTTACCAAGATGTCTGGTATGTTGAATGAAATACTGAGCTTCTGGAAAGTGCAAGTGAAGGATCCAGTAGTGTTGGTGATTGTATTGGGGATATTAATTCAGGGGCCAGCCACAGGGTTTGCTTCTGGCAGTGAGCTTACCGAGGTTCAGGGCTCTTTCCTTAAAAGCCAGTGTACTGGCGGTTTGGACATTTTCTTAATGTACAATCTGTAGATGTTATATGGTGGCAGGAATAGTATCAGGATATTTAAGAGTTTACTTTGACTGTTTTGCATTTTGACTTTTCATGTGAAGGAAAGAAGCTTCTGATTGTCATCACTCCCAGTGTGAATACTTTGGGATTCCCAAAGCCCCTGCAGGTGGAAGAGTTCACTACATCATTGAATTGGCAAATACCTGTTTAATTTATTTCAGTGCAATAGAAGCGTGCTGCATGTTCCTGTTTGGAGACCTTTGTCAGTCCTGATCTGAGAAGAGCACTGTATTAAAGACTGCAGGAGAAATGTGTGTATCTTGGCAACCACTTGTTCATTGTCAGGCTTATCATTTCTTTCTCTTCTCAGCAGAATAATTTGTTGTGAATTTTGACTAACTTGATGCTACTCAAAGTAATCCATTTAGTTAGGTTACAGTATAACGAATTTTAAGTGCTCTTTTGGAACTCACCAATATAGGTCAACCACACCACCTCAAATAGTTCAAATAACTATTTGTCTTCTCTTGCAGTTCAGGGAATAGAACTCATCCCACACATGTACCATCCTCATCTGTTATACTTCTGTGCTACTGAGGCAGCTCAACTGATCAGTTTCTCAACCTAGAATTTGAAGATCTAACCAGATCCAACTTGGCATATTTGCCCCAAATTACACAGAACCTAAATGTAGATACTTTCCCCCCTATTTGTCTTCCATTATTTCTCAAAAGTTCCCTTTAATGTGCTAGAGAGTGAACTGATTATTGCTTAAGTTCATGGGGATTGAATTTTTCTGGGAATCTTTGGGATGTGTTCAAGTAGTACTTTTTGGATAGCTTTTGGCTTTGATATCCTTATTGTAAACATAAATAAATCTCAAAAATATTTGCCACAAATTTAGCCAAAATCAATTACTTGTTTAGAGTTAGAAATATGTAAGGTAGTCTCCTCTGCCTTTCCTTTTTACTTCCCACTGAAGGAAAAAAGGGAGTACTTGCAAATGAGCCCTTTTTGACTTTGGGCAAAGAGAGATGACAATCATTAAGGCTTTAGTCGTGTGGATGACTTTCCTGCATGTGGAGACTTTTTTTGTGGTTGCCATCTTCAGTCAGCTGATGCTTTTTTCTTATTTTTCTTTAAAGACAGGAGTGCAGCCTAAAGTTGTGAAATATGTAAATCAGTGAATTTATTGTTAAATGCTTTTTTATTCTGAAGCAGTAATTTTTGTTGCTGATGTGAGCATCAACTAATAGGTAATCTGGAAATACTTAAGTGTGCAAGTCTGCCAAATACTGCCTGGTATTTAAGTGTGTGAAACAGGTGCTGTAGTCTCTTTTTCCTGCCCTTATGCCTTGTCCTTATTGTGGAATTTACTGGGATGGTACTGTAGGAAGGGCCCTCTCACTTAGCTTCTGTTTTAGATGTACACACTCCGTATTTCATTTGCAGTCCTGCTTTATGCATGACCTTGTCAGCCCTCTTGGGATAGAGGGTTTAGCTTAGCTTTCTCTGCGTTTGAGCTGGTATCCTTCTTGTAGTGGAGTGTATTTAGAAAGATTTTTGACTTTCTTATAGCATCTCTGGATTTGTTGATCAGACATACAACTGAATTTTGGAGAACTGAAGTTCAAATTGTATAGTAAAAAGGAATGTTGTTAGTAGCTCAGCTTTCAATTCTTTGTTGTTTTTAGATAGGACTATGGTCATTCTTCTGTTCAGCCTCTCCTGTCTTGATTGCCCTCCAGCATATGCACAGGGATTTTCTGGGTTGAAGATGAAACTTTTTTTAGCACTTTCTTGGTTCTGGCAGGCACTTTAAGCTCAATACTGTCCCTTTGCTCTGTGGGATCCAGCTTGCTCCTAAAAGCAGAGGTGCTATTCGGGTTTTAGATATTCAATACTGTGTGTAACTGTAAACAAGAAGTCAGGAAACCTGGTTTTGTTTCACAGTGTTGGTTAGGTCTGTTGGTTGACCTTTCTTGCCCTCGGTTTTTCCTGTACCAAGAAAAGGGAAAACTGCCTACTTCAAAAGCCTCATGGTGCTTAATCTTTTTGTTAGCTTTGGAATACTTTAGCACCCAGGTCTTTCTAAAGCAAGAATTTAAAGTGCAAAGTATTGTCCTTGTAATGCAAATTTTAGAAGTATAATCTGTTGTTCAAAAGAAGCTCAGATTGAATGGGTTTTTGTAGGCTGCTTTCTTAAAGGAATAGGTCAGTAATCGTTGTAATTCTTGCCCTAATCACCTCTATACCTCCATTTGATGTGGAGGGAATGAAAAGAAAAACTTTTTTTGTTTAAAAAGAAAAAAAAAGAGAAAGGAAAATTAAAAAAAAATACTGGTGACTGAAATCAAAAGAGAGAACCTCTTAGTGCATTTACTAGGAGAACATCTGAAATATTAGTTTAACCCTATTGTGAAAGAAGGGAATTAGTATTTGAAACATCAGTCCAGGGAAAAGTGTGGTGGAACCAACCTGATGAGTCTGAAGTTATGTCTGCAGTCGCATTCACTTAGCTTTATGTGAAAATTTATATTAATCTTTTACCTGCTAGAGGCAAAAGCTTTACTAATTCAAGATTGAACTCTTCTACTGCAGGAGCATTTTGGATCTTGCCAATTTTCCTGTCAAAAGAAAGACCTGCTTTCTTCTTGCTGCTATTTTCTTTAATTTCTGCTTGCGTAGTTTTTGTAAATTAAAATTTCATGCAGTTTCACTAGAGAAAAGAAGGGAAGTGAGTGTCTATATATTATTGGGTAAGAGAGCAAATCTGTGGCTGATGTTACTCAGCTTTCCTAATGCAAGACAACAACTGTAGCACAGAAATGTGTAGGAAAAATGTATCGTAGGACTGCAGTATTGACACGTGACTGATTTTGCATAAGATATGAAAATGGAGTCATTCTTCAGGAGGAATTGCCAACTTTTACACTCAGATTATTTTTCTGAGGTAACATTCTCTGGTAACCACGTTCTTTGTGTTGTAACAACTTTGGTGAATGCTTGGTTTTTGGAACAGGTCCTGCTCCTTCATTTGGCCTAAAGGTCATCTTCCCATGCCATGTTTGGCTGTATTTGCATCTTCTCTGTCTGGTTATCTGATGGAACCTGCTCCTTTGTGTTTTGCTAGATTTAGCTGAGCAGTGTTCTCTGTCACAGTCTGTACTCCATCCTACAAGGTGCTATTTCTGAACAGGCTGAATAATGGACTCTGATCAGAAAATTTAGGGATTAGAAAAGGATGGAAATGATCAGGTGTTTCAGCTAGTTTGTTTGTGGCTGTTGGACAGTTGCTTTTTACATTGTATTCTCTAGTTTCTTTTTTTTTTAATCTGGCTAAATTTTGTTGTTGTTTGGCTGGGTTTTTGGTTTTTTGTTCTTGTTTGGATTTTGGGGGTTTTTTCCTGAAAAACTAATTGTCTGCCTACTAGATCTCATTTATTACTTACATTACAGTAAAACCTACATGATTCAAGCAGAGAGTGAGAATAGGACACTCTAGTGCCTGCTGACCCACAGATCTGTAGTGAGGGCAAGCCTAGGGCAGGAGAATGTTTGAGAACAGGTCTGTAATAAGAGCAAAACAAACCTTGGCTAGAATTGGAGGAGTATGTGAAGCATTCAAACAAACAGGGGTTTTTTTTTGCTTGTTGTCATTCGCTACTGTTCAATCTTTGTAATGGCAGAGGTAACCTTAAATCCTGAAAGGATAAAAGTAATACAGATGAGGAGGAGAGTTCAGTATACTTTATGCCTCTGCTCTTGCCATCTTCCTCAGAATACTGAAATTCTTGAGTTATTTTGCTGTGTATAAAGGCAGAATACAGGAAAACATAATGCTTTTTGGAGAACTGCCTGAGATCACTGATGAAGCAACATTTTCATTCAGTGATTCAGTTAGGTCATGAGGGCCAAACCAGGCAAGCCTTTGCTGTTTCATTGTCAGGTTGCTCTGGGTACATAAATGGTGATGTTTGATGTTTTTAAAGCTCTAGTTTCTAAAGTCAGTAATCAGATAAGAATCTCAGTTATTAAAAAAATTTAAAATATTGCCCTTGTGGTTCGGGGGAAACAGCAAAGCTTCTATTAACCTTAGAGTTTGCCATGCATGAAAGTTCATTAATGATGGAGAGATTCCTTTTTTAAGTAGTTTACATGTTTCTGACCCTAACAGTAAACAGCAAAGAAATGTCACATTCTTGAACATGCAGAATCTTCACCCTGAATTCTGTACTTTTCTTATCTTGGTGGATGGAGTTGATTTTAATTGTACTTTCTTTCTGAAGGAAAGCAAAGGTGTTTAGTTTTGCTAACAATACACAGCCTTTATTTTATTTGGTTATTGTTTAATGTCCAAGCAAATACCACTTACTTCCTGGTAAGGATTCTTGGAGACAGTTCTTGTAAAGGTAGTAAGATAATCAGAAATAGTGATGACAGAATTTAGAAAAATGGGCTTGTTTCTGAAAAATAATAAAATCTTGAATATGGCTTGTATACCTTCTAATCTTAAGACACTGATGGACTTCCTTCACATTTGTTAACACTTACAATACTTATAGTGAAATGCTGTACACTTTGGCACAAATTATATGCTTTTCAAATAAATTATCTTGAGATTTCTGAGGCTTATAATCTACTTTAAAAAGGTCTGCATGATTATTGATATTGTGCTGACTTTTCTGCTATTGGTTAAATTGGCTCTAAGTGTTTGCTTCAGATGATATATGAATTGTGTCCTTTGAAACACACAATAATATTCTTGCAAATAAACCGCCAAACTTTTCTGCAGTTTTCCAGGCCAAAACTCTGTTTGCCAAGTTTCATTCCAGTTATTTTTTTGCACAGTTAGAAGTTTCTCAATTTTGTGGTTACAGAATTGCTGACAAACACAGTTGTATGCAATGGTGTGTATTAGTTACGAGCATTCAGTTCATTCTTTCCTTTTAAGGTCATTCTTTCATTAACTTAGTCTCACTCACTGCTGTTTATGACGCCAACACTTTTACCTTGCCTAATTCAATTCTTTTCCCTCTTAAATGACACCCCTGTCCCAAGGACAATGTCTGTACTGCAATGCAGTGATATTGCTCCTTCCCTTACCCCACTAACTGCTGGTAGAAACCAATTTATTTATGTTAGTGGTGCTACTCGTGGATTCAAAGCCTTCCATTGTTTGGCTGAGCTGGTATTTAGTTAGCCCTTGCCTGCTGCCTGTGTGCAGTGTATCCAGCTACGGAAATGACCATACTGCATATAATTGTCCATTCTCTCCCTCCTCAGCCTCCCTCTAGCTCCAGCATGTGTGTTTGGATTGCGATGTTCCATCTGTGGACTAAATATTTCTCTTAATCATACAATATGACTTTCTAAAAAACTCAGAAGTCCATGTGTCTCTCTATATTGCTTCCAGAGCTGGTAGGCAACATCAGCATTCCACAGCTGTCTGGGTGAGCCAAATTTGGAAGCAGAGTAAATCCGGGTAGTCTGGCTTTGGATTCATAAAAATAATGCCTCTGGCAGAAAGAGCACTCATCTTGTTCAGAAGTGTCCTTTTAGTACTGCCTCGAGATTTCTCACTAGCTGTCATGGTCTGCATCTTCAAGATGAGAGTATTGCTTCTGGCATGATGCATCAGTAAACTTTTTAGTAACTGCAACGAGGTGTTGCCTCTGAAACTCCTTTGTTAGTGCATGCAGTAAGGGGCAGGCAGAAGTGGCAGTTCTAACATGAGCAACATATCCAAACATGTCTACACTGCCCCACATAATCCTGTGTGAAAAAATCCAGAAGTAACACTCACTAAAGGTACAGAGCAACACCCTGGTGCAACAGGGAAGTGGAGATAGTCATTTGAACATGCTTAAACACAGCACTTCTCTTCCTCTCCTCTCCCCACTCTCCCCCCTAAAAAAGTGCAAAAGCTCTGATTCTGATCAGTTTGAAGATCTTTAGAGCTTCTTGATTCAGAAATCCTCTTTAGTACTAACGAGTATTAGTAGTAGTTTAATACTGTAAAAAATAACTTATGCTGACTTCTTTCTTGAAGAGGGCTGACTGATTTTTTCCGGCAGTTTTGATGGAGATGGATACTCTAGAAGGCATCTCAGGCAATTATTATTTTTCCCTAAAACCAGCATGGTTGTTCTAAAATCAACAAAATTTTATGATGGAAGTTACCGAAGTCTTGGGGCTCCTCGGTTGTCTATACTGCTACCACGTGCGCTGCCTGCAGTATGAGGCAGAGGAAGAGAGATTTCTCAAATCCTTTATATGTCCTCTGTTTGTGAACTAGGCGAGCAGCTTTGCTGCCAAGATAGAGCCATGAGCTGCACTCCCTCCGTACACATCCCCCCCTCTTATTTGTGAACATATCTCTCAGATGTACTGTCCTAGGAGGAGAGAGAGTGAGCAAATATTTTTCCTCTGTTTGGATCAGGAAATGGATGTTTGGTGGGGGCTTGTGTCAGTTTGTTCATCTCATCCCCACCTGACTACCTGCTGCCTCTTTTCAGAGTTTGTTAAAGGAAAACACTGTGCAGTTAATTTAACAAGTCCTTTCAAAGAGGCAGAGAGGAAGCAGTCAGGACACAGCAGGGTGGGGAAAACAGAAAACTGCTGTCTTGTGACTAGTACAGGGAAACGCTGCATTTGGAGTTACAGTGTCAGACTTTTGGGGCCAGAATTAAGGCAAATGGGGAAAGTCATTACTTTTACTTTATAAATGAATGGCAAACACCTATTTTACTATTACTTTCTGTATCAGCCAAACTAGCTCACTGTTTTTTTTGTTAGTGTGGGAGTTTGATTTTTTTGTTTGTTTGTTTGAGCCAAATGTTTAAAAAAACTGCAGCAGGAACTGTATTTCCATTACATGTGTGGCTGAATTGTGTGGAGTAAGGGTCTGAGGTAGGCAAAACTGTGGATCTTTTGAGGAGCATTAACTATGCAGCTCCTTAATTCTAGACTTTTCATGTGTGTATATGATCATTCTTTCTGAAGTTCTAGTCTCTCTTGCTTCCTTTAATTTCTGAAGTAAAATGTTCTTTTGGAGCTTTGTTACACTAAAGTTACTGCAACGCAATACAGGATTCAATTCCAAGTGTTTGCTTTGGTACCTTTGACTGCTATAGGAGCTTAATGAAACATCTGTAAGCAGAATGGAAGCCAGTTTAACATTGCACTCCAATTGCTATAAAATATCATCTCAAATGATTTCAGGCAGGGCATAATACTGGTAACCATGGAAACTTTGCTTGAAGACTTGAAAGGATGGGGCATCTGGTAGGCTCACACACTTGTAGGCAGGAGAAAATTCTGGGTTGTGGTTTGGATTAAGGGGAGAACTGGTAATGAGGAGAGGAGCTTAATCTTGGTGCAGCAGTGGCTGCACCTGAACATTAAGTCTGGTTGGTGCATATTTGTTATGACCTTCTTATTTATGTTGGACAACTCATATATTTTTATTAAAAATTGACTTTTCTTAGCCAAAAAAATCTGGGATTGTTTTTTCTGCCTGTTTTTTGTGTTGAGGTCTTGGTTGGGTTGGGGTTTTGGGGCATTTATGATGTTTTAGATTATTTGTTTGTCTTTTTTTAAGGAAGTGGAAAATTCCATAGCAAAAAAATTGGCTACTAAGACCTATCTGAAGAGAGGGGGGCAAAAATGTCTTGTGTATTTTGGTTATCTTGTTTTGTTTTGATTTTTAATGCCCGACTGAGTATTTTGAGCTGAGTACTTTATTGGTCTTGATTAACAGAAACTAGGGCTGATGAGAGGGATCCTAAATCCTTGTCTCTAAGGTTACAGTTTCTAGTATTAAATTCTCTCATGTTTTACTTAAATACCTTGAACATGATTAAGAAAAGCTCAGCAACTTTGCCATGGAGGAGGAGAACATGAGACACCAGGACTGTTCATGCTGATACAAGTGTTCAGAAGTTTTGGTGTCCAGCTTGAAGAATTTACCAGTTAGTTTGCTTTGAAAATGTGACTTCTGGTGCCTTTGTGGCACCCTGTCTCTGACTGTTCAGTTTACCAAGTGTGAGAGCAGTGTATTTCTAAGGCATTTGTTTTGTAGAGCCTTATATTTTGTATTGGTGTTGTTTAACTCTGGCTTAGGAACAATGGTTTTTTAACTTTACAGTGTCTCATGCCATGATGCGTGCTTCGACCTGCATGGAATGTGGCTTCCCATCCGTGTGGGGTGACTCATTTTTCACAGTTGTTGGGGCAAAGGGCTGCATCAGAAAGTATTATGCATTAAAATCTATGAATAAACTTCCCTCTAGAATTTACAAATTCTGAGCTGGCATGCCTTTTCTGGTCCAGAGGGGGCATAAAAGTCACAGCTCTCAACAAGATTTGATGGTTATTGCTCAAAACAGAACTGTTAACAAACAAGTGAGCTCTAGTACTGTTTAGGGAGGTTTCAGTGATCACTGAACAAAAAAAGGGATAAAGTGTCTTCCATCTTTGTCTCGCTTTCCATACACACAGCCATTTCAAGTACACAGATTGAATGAAGTCTTTGAAAAGAACAGAAAATCTGTACAAGATGCATTTAAGGTGTGCTTTGATGAACTTTAGGTTCCTTTATGGAACAAATTCCATTTCTGTTACTTTTTTAAAGAGACAGTCTGGAAACTTGTGAACCTTTGGTTTTGTTTTGTATATGTCAATAAGAATGGATACAAATACTCCGGTTCTGAACATACAGCCTTATATGGGACAAGGAAACCAGCTAATCCTGCCACATGAGAGTTTTAGGTAATAATGTCATGTGATAGCATAATTGTCTTGCCTACTTGGCAGTATTTTTAGATGAAGCTAGTTTGAGATTAGCTAAGTGACTTATTTTAGCATTTCTTGCAATAACACGTTAGTAAGATGTCCTTTTATTTAAGACATCTGGAACTGATTGTGGAGTTTAAACATCCTCTGATGCCCTGTAGAGATATAAATAGAAGCAGAAGAGAGAGAATGGCGAGCCTATCTACATTTGGAGAAAGTGGCATCTGGTGCCAGAGGAGAGGTAAAAGACTGCCTGGATTCAAGAACCAGCTAACAAAAAGGGTTGAGTGCTGGTAGGGTCAGTCTCAAAGGCAGACATCCCAGAAATAAAAGGACAGCCTTTTGAAGGCTAAGTGCTCTGTCCAATTTTGCTCCCATGCAGGAAATATATTTGTTATTAACAAAACTACTCACAGTCTTTAACTTTTCTCTTCTGAAGACTTTACAGTCATATAATTTTGATGGCTTGTCATTCAGGTTTCATATTAAGGTTTTTCAGGAATTGATGCTTTAAAGCAGAAACTAAATAAGGTTATAGTTTACTGGGCTTGTTTGTTTGAAATGCCTCAGTAAGATAAGAGAGTTCTGTCTTTAAGTAGTTCAGTTGATATGTGCAGCCCATCTCACTTGCTCCCACTTGTCTTTTCCCAGTTCACTGCTCCGCTATGGTGGGAACCTCTCCCTTCAGAGCGCCATGAGCGTCCGGTTCAACAGCAATGGCACCCAACTGCTGGCCCTGCGCCGGCGCCTTCCCCCGGTGCTCTACGACATCCACTGCCGCCTGCCTGTCTTCCAGTTTGACAACCAAGGGTACTTCAACTCCTGTACTATGAAGAGCTGCTGTTTTGCAGGTGATCGTGATCAGGTAATAAGAAAGCAATGCTGCCCTGAGTCTCCAGAGTTTCCATGGCTGTTTGGGAACACCTCTGTGAGGGTGGCATTTTCCTGATTCAGGAGATAACACAGGAAGCAGGACATGTACAGGCTTATTCAGAACTGTTTTGCTATGTGGGCTGTGAAAGAAGGAAACCATGTACCAAAACACATGATAAGTTTTACCTGTTGTTTGATGTGATCTAATACTTACTTGGAAGATTATATTCAGAAGAAAATATTTTCAGTCTTTTTAGGTTCAATTAATACAATGTTATCTACTCATCTGCATATGATAAGGAAGCATCTTCCTTGCATTTCAATATTGTTACTGAGTGGCGTAGAGGCAATCCCACAAAATGTAAATATTGGTCATTTCTAGAGTTATTGATTCTTATTTCAAATTTTAATATTTCTCTTTTAATACTCTACTACTGGATCAGGTAGGATAGGTCTTTGTAGGTCAGTGTTCTGTAAGTGGTGATGGCAGGTGGTTAAGAAGGGAGAGTCTGTTATTTCACTGAGGCAGGACTCTGTCCCTACTACTACTCACAAAGAAATAGGTCGCACATAAAGTGGCTAACAGAAGTTCATACGATTCTAGAGCCAGATATTGTCTTTGGACAGCTGTATTTAATAACCACTGGCACTGTTTAAGGACAAAATATGTATTTTCAAGCTATGATAGTATCAAACTATGACCTGAAAATTTCTTAACTGTCATCAGCAAAATTCCCGGAGTCAGAATTTCATCACTAATTCTGTTGCTGCTGCTGCAGGAGGCAGAGTTGAGCTTCTTTCAGATTGCAAGTAGGAAGTACATTCATGTCACTGAACTTGAGCAGTGTTCCTTAGTTCTGCATAATTTTTGACTAGGAGTGTGAAAATGTGATAATGAAACTCTTCTAAAACAATTGAGTGGCTTACTATAAAGCGTGGGAAAACACATGTATTGGTTAAGAAGAAAACCACTGACAATTTGTGGTCCATTATTTAGTCAGCCTAAAGATAACACTCTTTCCTCCTCTAGAACTCAGTGTAGAGCTGTGTACACTGACATATAATTTAGCTTCTCATCTGTTACTAAAGATGTAGAGGAAAGTCTTAGTATATATTGCTCTGCTTTTTAAGCCATTTTCTTACGGGTATGGTATTTTAACAGGAAGAGTATGTCTGTTCTGTATCAGACTGATGCAATACTTCAGGAGCCTGCATTTTTTAAAAACTTTATATTCTTGGGGCTTGACAGACTTTCTGTTCAGATACGTAGCAGCACATAATGCTGCTAATGAGTTGGAAATCAGAGCAAAGGACAATTATATTCTCTCACAAAGCTATACAAATCTAATAGAGAAGATGAAGTTTAATACGGAATGTTAGAGAGATGCGGAATTTACCATTTAGACGCAAGCTTGTACCCATCTTCTAACTTGAAGGAAAAAAGATAATGAATTCAGAAAATGCCAACACATGCTCCAACTCTGTCTGAAACTGTCCAGTAATATTCAAATCAAGTGACTAAGACTGACAACTCTGGGGATAGCCCTTAGGGACTGCCTTTTACAGAGAACCCAATTCCAGTAGGTATATCCAGAAAAGAAGGTTAGGGTTGGAACCTACTGTAAGATAGACAAGGTGAATAAAAAAATAACAATGTTTTCTGAGTTTTTCCCTTCTATGGAACTAGTATGCTTTTGCATAACGTATACAAGTCTTCACCCCTGCAAATCAGAATTCATCAAAAGAAGAAGTAATTCCGTATTCAATTTAATCTGGCTCCAGTCACCTTTCCTTTTTAATATTGCTGTTCTCAGCCTTTATAAAGAATGTCTTTTATTTGAGATCCATGCAAAGTAAGCTTCACAGAATACCTTGCTTGTCTTTCCTTGTAGGATCAAAATTTTGTGTGGGCTAAGGCTTATTTAAAGGGACTTGTGGGTAAGAAAGTTGCTTTCTAATTGTGAGTGGCACTTGTGGTAGGGAGGCTGCTTCAGCAGTTTTTTCACATTGCACCTCTGATTTTCTCTGTCTTCGATTCTTCTTTTCATCTTTATTAAACTGCCAACTTGATCTTTTTTCCCCCTCTTTTAAGCTGTCTTAGATAGCTAGGTTTTACCTTTCTTACAGACCACAGTAAATGAAAAATGGAGTCTCCTGCATTCAAAATCTATTATGTTGTCTGCACAGATAGTTCATCTCATAAAGTTGCATTTCTGTTCTATATTTTAACTCTCATAAGAAGGGATTATCCTTAACTCATCAGTGCTTAGAATGCAATTGCATTGGGAAAAAAGTGAACTGCTCAAAGGAAGAGGCCTTTCTTGTCCAGCAGAGGTGATGTAAGACCTTTCACTGATACCACTTCCTAACTTGGCAGCAGCATTTACTTCTTTTCCTGGGTTAATGACACTCAGAGACCTCTGAGAAGCATTTTGATGTGATATAGGGATCAGAAGATGGGTGAGAGATGGAGAGATGGCCTTTCAGCTCTGTGAGACTCAGCTCCTCACAGAACTATAGCCTTTGCTGATCTTTCTCTGAAGTTTGTACATAGAAAATGGTTTGCTCACAGGAAGTTTTCTTGTAAATTATGACCATCAGGGTTTAAAACCTCATAAATGCTAGTTTTGGGTTGCCTTTGGAAATTTGTTTTAACACGGTGGTGGAAATCTACAGTTAAAGGTAGATAACACCCTGTTCCATATGGAACGGTTGGATTCTGGTATGGCAGAAATGAGCAGATTCTGAACTGCAAGCACACAACTTAAGAGTTCTCTTGGAGATTGCCCTTATGTCTTAAGAAGCCAAATGCTTAAGTTCCCAAAATGACCAGAAGTGTTGTTCTTACTTCGACAAGGTATGTGTGTTGAACTGATAAAATTTCTTTGCAGAAATAAAACACAGACTACCAGTTGGGGAACAGTTTGGTTTGTCTCTTGATGGGGGTTAGACTTTATATTAATATTTCCTCAGTATTGTTTTTTTAGTGCTCACAGACTGTGATAGGTACTCAAAAGGACTTGGAGCCAGGACTCCTGACATGTCACTTTAGAGGGAAGCCTGCTACCAGCAGGCGTGCTGGGATCTGTATTCCACCTCCTTTTACTGGAGCATCTGTGATGGAAGTAGACTGAAACTTCTTAGCAAAGGATGATTATCATTAGTGCTTTAAGGTACAAAATGCAGAAAGACTCATTTGTTAACTGCAATGATTTTTGGGGTTTTTTTTAAGTATAAGAACACATTCTGAAATGCGTATATGGTTTTGAGTTGTTGCAGATGTTGTTGGTTGCAGCACAAGCTAAGTGACAGGGATCGTAGAGGATGAACAACTTTGTTTCTCTTTGTGGCCTTGCAAACTATTCCTCCAACAGCATTATTGTCCTAGTCCTTGTGAGCCTAATTCCAAAGTCAATGAGCAGTATAAATATATATATAAAAGCATTTTTCCTAGAAATGCTACAGTCATGCTTTTCTGTTTTCTTGCAACTACCAAAGCTTGAGAGGCATTGTTTAGCGGATGTTTTATTTGCACCTGTTTAAAACTACCTTCATTTGCTCCTCTCAGAACTTTTTCTTTTGTCCATGTCATTGATGTAATGACCTAATTCACATGACAGCAATTTTTCTATTCTTTGAAGAAGAGCTCTGATGTTGGTTGAAAAACGGGTTCAAAATTGTATAGCATTTGCATTATCCAGGAGCTCACTTGAATCATACATCTGTGAAAGAGAGGAAGGGTAAGGTAGGCTGGATGGATCAAGCATGACTCTCAGCTTCCCACTGCCTTTGTTGGCTGTAGAGATTTTTGTGAGAACGTAATTTATCCATCCTTCTGGGCATCCAGGCTCAGAATTTTAAAAACAGTTTATTTATACACCCAAGTCCCACTGACTTTAGTGTGCACAAGTGTTTGATTACATACAAATATTAAATGTGTGAGACTCTCTAGTCATGTCACGGTGCTGGGGGAGTTTCTGTTGTTCTTGTCAGCATTAGAATTTGGGAAATGTTGATTAAATACTAAGGATTTTTAGTTGTTAGACTGGTATAGAAAATATCTTCTTGTACCTGAGGATACAGAAAGTATTGCAGGACTTCAGGTACTCAAATGTATTTTTAAGTGTAGGAGCCTCAGAGGCCATAGTGATGGGCAACAGCAAAAAAAAAGGCCCAGAAAGAAACCACAAAACACAACCACTCTCCAAACTAAAATAATCCAAAAGGTTTTCTTGCTCAAGGAGTGTTGCCTGTGTCACAATGATGAATGCTATCAGTTCATTCCTGTTTTTTCCCTGTGTAGATAATGTGAGGCTGTATAACGCTTGTGGTTGTAAAATCAACTGCGTATTGCCTGTTTAAAAAAGGCGGGGGTGAGGAGAAATGACTTGTACCCTGTGAATCAAACAAAAAGTGTCTTGACTCTGGCATGCCCTCAGACATTACATCACCACTCAGCCTTTTCTGTTGACATTACACTGGTATAGGAGAGTTTCAGGAATGCACTGCTCACAGTACTGCAAGGCTGCTCCAACTCCCTATAAAGTTACAGCCCTCATTATGTTGAAATCCGTGTTCTAAATAGCCCTGGCCAGGGACAAGCCAGCTTTTTGCAGGACAGAATTATTACATGAGTGTAACTCTTCCAAAACCAAGGTTAGCTGTATAGGTGCCAGGGGTCTTGTATGGTTGTATATTGCCTTTGTAAAGAAAGAGAACTTTTCTTCAGTGGTGTTCTTTGTGTCATCTAATTTGAAGGTCATTTATCATGGGAAGTAGTGCTTATCAATGTCTAGGTTTAAGAACTAGCAAGAAGAAAGGGAATTATTCTTTTAGAGAATATATTGTAAGTTTCTTGTGCACAGAAGATTTCCTAATGAGTAGTAGCTTATTGCAGTCAGCATTTCTCAATATATGAAAAGCATTCAGTGTGCAAATACATCGCTGTGCTTGGATTAAAAGAAAATCGATGTCTTATTCTGTCCTAAATTTGGTTTCTTCCAAGAATTACTGATAAGACTATATTTTGTTTTTTGCTTTATCTAAATAGCAGTGTAAATTCCAGCTATATTCATAATACATACATATAAAGTCCATGCATGGGGTTTATCTAGTAATGAAATTATTCTTTTTTTCCCCATTGTTTTTGGTAATTGGCATTGGGAGGGTCATACTGAAAATGTCTCTTCGGAGTCAAGGTCTTGAGAGCAGGAGCTATGAGTTTTCTTTAACCCTTCTTGTTCTGATTGCCTCTTCCCTCATTCCTGGGGCATCCTGCCAGCCCCATTTCCTGTCTCCCTTCTCTTCTGCATTCCTATAAGCCCTTGGGGGAGGTTTTTAAATATCTGCACAGCAATACATAAGCCCAAAAGGACCCATACTGAAACTAAATTCTGGTGGAGTGGAATTCAGACTCGGGAGACTTTGAATTTTGCAGGCTTTGTGTTCCTCACAGGAGATCTGTAGTTTAGTAGCACCTCTCATATGCTCAGATAAACTTGTTGATTTCTTTGTAATGCAATAGAAATATTTTCCCTGCCACAGAAATCCTCAGTAAGGATTTCTAAGTTGCTTTTGTTCATTAATAAAATTCCTGTTACGGCCTTTCTGCATTGCAAAAAGGCAGCTGTAAAAATGTTGATGGATTGTTCCCAATGATGCTTCTGTAAGCATTTGAAACTGCCCCACACAGAGTTGGCTGCTTATAAGATTAGGGATTTAGGGAGTGGGAATAAAAATTTTGGCTTTGAAATTTATGTACTAGAAGCAATTTGTATTTCTCCAGTCTGCTGTGTCACAGCTTTACTTTTTCCAGTTCATGAGATAGGCATGCTTCTTACTGAGGAACAAAGCTTCTGTTGTTAAAAAGCCTTTTGGACTCACCTGTTTGATTCTCAGGCTGAGATGGAAAACTTTTAAGCTCTTTTATGTGCCAGTTTCAGCCTCTTGAAAAACAGTCTCAAAGAGTACAGAGTAGTGTGTAAAGAGTACAGGCTGTCCTGGCCAGTGTGAAAAAAGATGTCTGTTTTCACAGTGTTGTGAGCCCTCTTTGAATTTGTTAAATATTGGAAAAACCCCCATAATTTGTGCCTCAGAATTTATTATAAAGTAGAAGATAAAAGGTAGTGTAGATATCTTGTAGGCAAATTCTTTTCTTGGCCACAAGTTTTCCAAAACACATCTCAGAGAGAGCTTACTCAGTTATGTCTCCTCTTACTTTAGGTTTTTTCTTTGAAAGACAGAAATAAGAGGTTAGTAGCTTGCACAGGTGACTGGTCATTATTTTGTCATCTCCTGGTTAACTGCCTTGGAGAGAAGAACTTCTCCTGTTGGTGACAGTGAGAGCTGCTAGAAGCAGGCAGCCACTCTGACTGGGGTTGCAGTTTGAGGTACAATCAAGGCAGTGTGCCCTCGAGGAGACATCCTGTACTTCCTTGGGCTGTGCTGGCACCCATCTGACCCCACAGAGTCTGGCTGAAATACATAAATGGCAATACTGTATTGAATGACTCATGACAATTAGTATGAGGTTTTACTGCTGTAGCTACTGAATCAGACCACTGCTGTTAGGGGTTCCAATGTTAGCACAAGACATGTGGGTGGGAACACACCTGCTGAGGAAGTCAGCTGGTGATCATTACAGCAGTCTTTCGGGCTGTACTCAGTGGGAATTCTATACTAAACACCTAGATTCATCAACATAAAGGTACCAGCCTGACAGATCAGGAATCGCAAAGAGATGGAAATACTTGACTAACTGACTGTTGTCCTTAATTGTTTTGCCTTGTTGTTTCCTTGCTTGTTCGTTTCTTGATGCTTTCGGAATAGGAAAAAGTCTTTTCCTCCTCCATAGTTGTGTCCCTACCTTGTTTCCCATCTGGTTAGTAGGTACTCTAACAATAGAAAGATGAATTGAAAGCAAATCTGTGGGTTTTCTACCTGCAGGAAATGCAGACAACATGAAATTATGATAAAATTGTAAATTATCAGTCATTTTTAAAAATGGGAAAAATAGCAGGGGGAGCTTTTTTTATAAGGAAGATGTGTAGAGCAGTCTTGGCACCACAAAAGGTCTAGAAGCAGCTATAAAAAATTTTTGGTTGTGTTCTGTCAAATTCTTTTCATACAAAATATGTAATGTATAACAAGACTGATGTTCGTGGTTGTGGTTTTTATACACACACACATACACACATATATATATATACACACAGATACATACACTACCACACACACAAATATACACGTGTGTATGTGGGGAGCTTTGATAGCTTGTTTATCCCCCTTGAAATAGTTCCATGAGAAGCAGATTGTCATGATACCATTGGGATCAAGGCTGACTTCCCTTTTGGGTTTCCTGATGTTTAGTTTGTAGTATGTATCTATGGTACTGCTTTGGTTTCAGTGGCTACTTACAGGGTATCTCTCTCCCCTCTGTGTGACAGCTGCCCTTTTGTAAAAGAATATTTCTGGACAGTCCATAATTCTGGAATCTTCAAGTTCTCTATCAAATTTGAAATTGGCTGTTAGGCTTAGAATTTCTTGGAGACAGAGAGCTGTCACGGAGAACAAAATGGCATAAGCCCTGTTTACTTAGGAAACCTTTCTTCCTTGGATAAATACACAGATTTTATATTCTTCATGTAAATGGATTCCTTTTCCACAGCTGATTGCTGTGAATTCCAATCTCTTTTGGACAAACAATTCTTTTCAGACTTCAGTGATGCTTCATGGCTAACTGTGGTTTCCTCAATGCCTATCAGTTCATATTCCACCATGAAGTGATGTGCAAGTCTCGAGGAATTAAGACTTGAGCCTAGCAGACTGCCCCAAACCAGATTCTTTATCTGTTGTCGTAGGAAAAGAACCAAAAGTCTACACCCCACCCATGAATTATGTTATGTTACAGGTAAAATAGAGGGCCTGTACATCCTGTCTCTTAAAGGAGATGTGCAAAGCACCAGCCTGACTATTTCAAATTTGGAGGCCTTTGTGCTTCTTCCGCACCATGTGGATTTTGTATTACTTGGAGAAGCTAAGGGACAGCTCACTAAAACCCTGAGAAAAATTCTGTCTGCTCTGATCTTTTCTGCCCCAAGTTTCATTGGCCCCTCTGAAGAAAGGGCAGACATGCCCAAGTGAGTGGGAATTGAGATTTAAGAAGTTTTGTTGCTTTCAAAGCTGTAAACAGCAGCACGGAATTCAAGTCTGACAAGCATTTTCCTGCTAGTAACTTAGCAGTACTCACTTTTAGAATGGTTATCATCTCTGTGCCTTTATCTGTTGCTTGTGACTGCATTTATAATTATATGGTGATGGCGCTTTTTGATTTGTACATTTAAGACAGGCTCCTAAATTCTTCTTGTTCACCTCTACATTAGTAGGGCCGTTCGAGAGACTTGCTGATCCTTTTGGAAACATGATCCATGTCTGCTAGTCCTTTATCTAGGGCCAAAAGCTCAAAAATCTCTCTGATATAGGCCATAAGCAATAGGACATTTTATGGGAGCAGGAAATGTGGATATTGGAAACTAAAATAAGGTGTGATTTAGATAAAATTTTATTGAAATAATCCACATTTAGTAGCACCTGAGGAAATGTAGCTTGTGGGGTTTTGAAAGCTTTCAAACTGGCAGTGCTATGAACAAAAAATAAATTCCCTAGAGTGGTAGTACTTTGCAAAATGCAATGCTAATGCTACTGTTACTAGACTACAGCAGCAGATTAGATCTTCATTTATTTATATCAACTGCTGTAATTTCCTTGGGGAGAGAGAAAAAGAGAAGAGTTAAAGTGGAATGAGTGGGGAGTGCTAGTCTGATGTAATTCTTTCAGATTCCTGATGGTGGTTCGTTTTAAGCATTTTATGTGTACTTGAAACTCAGACTGAATTGGTGTTTTCTCCCAGGAGCAGACTAACCACGCCTGAGAGTTTTCTTCCTTCTAAGGCAAACTTCTGAATCAGCAGCTCATAGTCATCTGGAAGCCTTTTCCTGTCATTGTTGCTAACAGCTAGGCATAGAAGCTGACTCTGCCCTTCTAAAAAAACTCCAGTATTAACAGCAAGTGTTTTTTCTTTCTATCTTGTGTTCACGTGAATATTGTAAGTGTTGATTTCTGAAGTCCTGGTCAGATACAGCAGCAAAAAGGCAGACAATGAAACAGGTGGGTTTAATATTGGTCTGTCCCCCCCAGACATCTGAGCTCCTCATGCAGAGTCTGGGCTGATTCCTAATTCAGCACTGCAGTGGTTCTTGAGGTTATGTTCAGCTTGAGTTTGTCTTTAGCGGGGAGGGTGGGCGGAGGACAGGGCTTGGTGTCTTAGCTATTTAGTTGTGTCTGTGAATGCACGTGTTTTTGCCTCCCCCTGGCTTGCCTCTGTGATTTGATTATCTGGGCTTTTGTTCTCAAAGTGAGTGAATAGAAGGTACTCTGCTAGGAATTACGTTTCCATCATCCCCTCAGGACCAAAAATCCTTGTTCATAATTAAAGTGGAGTCTAACCATATACAGAATGACATTCTTTCATCTACCCTTCCTCAAGCCCTTCTATTTTTTTCCCTTCTGTTCCTTCATTATAAGAAATCTACTCCATTCTCTCAGGATTTGAGCATTATTAACTAGAGTTTGGTGAACTTAATAATAATTATTTCTTTGACTTTTCTAGTAGTAGGGACTGACTTTTTCATTTTCTTAATCCTTATTCTTCAACTGTGAACTAGTGCGGAGAACTATTATTATATTAGTAATGAATACATCAAAGAAAAAATTTCACAGATAGTCATGTAAATGCCCTAGTAACATCAGTCCAGCTGTGCTCGCTAGAGGCCTTAGGTTCTGATTGTCTTGCACAGAGAGTACTAATTGGAATTGAGGATTTTGTCCCAAATGTCATGCAAATGACACCAGGCGTGTTCCTGGCTTTGGTAGCTTGGGTGTCTGCTCTCGAAGCTTCATGTGGCACATTGTTCTTGCACTGGCTGCAGTCATGAGGTTGTTCTTCTGGCAGTCTCTTGGTCTTGGCCAGAAAAGCCACTTTCTACTTGTCAGACCCATATCAGCTAGTCTTACAGAAAAAGACAAAAGGAATGCATTTGGGGGTTCAGTTTTATATTGTGAGAACAGCAGGAAAACATGTACCCCAAAGGTATCCTTATGGAGAAAGAGAGCGGGAAACAATGCTGGCTGCTACAGTGGTGGCATTGTAATGGCAGAGATACAAAATACTTGGATATTTTGTGGAATATGATCAGTTTCTGGTGATTATTGGCAGACCTAACCATCAAAATAAAACTTCATTTCATATAAAAAGTTCACTACTCACAGCCCATTGCTTACAACACCAAACTTGTGTACATGACTTTATAAGTTAATGCTTTTGGCATTTACTAATGGCTGTCTTGTGTCAAGATTAAAGCCATAAGTACTTTTTCAGCTCAGATCCCGAGCTGAGCTTGTTCTATGGCTGGACATAATTGTGTTGCAGATGTTTAATTCATTCCTACTTACTTTCTCTTAATTCACTCCAGAATACTTTAGCCAAGTGTGTTTGACTGGTGCAAATGTCATTAGGCTTGAAAATGATGATGAAGTGAAGGACTTCACTGTCCTTTTAAGTAGGTAGGATTGGACTGAATATCTCTGCCATTGGAGATACTCTAGACCATCTGGACACGGTCCTGGAAGTCAGCTCCTAGGTGGCCCTGCTTGAGCAGGTGGATTGGACCAGATGATCTCCAAAGGTCCCTTCCAGCCTCAGCCATTCTATGATTCTGTGAACTATTTTAAGGTACTTCATCAATTTCTTCCTTTAAATTCCCCAAATTGTGATCACTTTAATTTATGCAAGTCCATGTGCTGAACTGCAGATCTTGTCTCTGTGGCCTATCTTCTCGTTAGTATTTTCATGAAGCTGTGATGTCTGTTGAAGTGTGAAGGTTTCAGGTGGGCATTCCTGACACTTTTGCTGCTCCCCTCCTCCTTCCCCTCTCCCCTGTAACCCAAAGCCCAACCCCAATCCACCAAGACAATTATTTTCCTTTTTATTTTGGCAATCTTTGAAAAAAATCAGTCAGAAGAGAGCTCTGGACATCACCTGACTTAAGTTGCTTCTCAGAGCAGAGCATCTTCCAAGACAGATCAGATTGCTCAGGGAATTGCTCAGGTAAATTTTGGATTTGCAAGAGTGGAGATTCCACCATCTTCCTGGGGCTGAGTTGCAATGTTTGCTGTGCTCCTAAACATGCTGTTCCTTTGTGCTCAGCTGGAATTTCCCTTGCTGTGACTTGTGACTGCTGCTTCCTGGGTATCCACTGGATTCCTCTGAGAAGAGTCTGTCCCCGGCTGCTCAGTAATCCTTTGAAGAGTGAGAAACTGTTGAGGTCCACTCTGTCCCTTCCCTTTCTCCTGGTGAAACAAGACCATTTCCCTTAGGTTTTCCTTGCAGTTCATGGGCCTTCAGCTGCAGCAGCCCTCTTGTCCACTCTCTGTCCAATTTGTTAGTGTCACTCTTGTATTGGGAGACCCAAACCAGACACAATACCCCAGATGTGGCTTCAAAAATGCCAGATGAGGGGAATAATCCCTTGTCTTGACCTCCTGTTTACACTCTTGACAGTGCATCAAGTCGCTGTTACTACACATCACTGCAAGGGCACTCTAAATTTTGCTATCTCCAAAGCCACACAGTATACTGGGGTCAATGGTCTTTGCAGGTAGTATATTCTTGCTCTGGGGGCAGTGATACATGAGATTTCCTGCACAATTGGCCATTGAGTCTTACAGGATACACAGAGTGTTCCTCTGCAAATAATTTTGGAAACAGGTTTGAAGAGTCTCACAGATGCTCCATTCCTTGCATGTACATAACATGTTTTTTCTGTCTTGTGTGCCTCATGCAGGATATCTGAAATCTGTCATTCTGGGGCCCTGTCATTGTTGGTATATGATGTGTGGGGAAAAAAAAAAGACATGGTTATAAATTCAAGATACTGAATTTTTTAGGTGTTTTAGCTACAAGTCTGTTTTTAGTCATGTGTCCTTGGCAAACTAGTTGCTGCTTCAACAACACAATTTGGTAATAAATAGTAACAATTGGCAACATCTCTATATAAATGAGATTTTTTTTTTCCATTTAGCATGTCTTTGATGAAACATATTAGAGGTGCTTTCTTTCTAATTGCTGGGATGTTTCCTATATGAGTCCTAATCCTTGGAGTTTTGGCACAGCGGCTCAGCCTGCTGTGGGCTAACGTTTATGAGCAGTCAAATGAAAGGGGAAGCACATATTCCTGGCACCATCAGGTCGGTCTGGAAGGTAAATTGCCTAAGTGCTTGAACATGTTGGCTTGTAGAAATAACTTTCTGGCTTGGAAAATATGGATTTATGAGTGATGCTGAACTAGTGTGCACAAGCTTTTAAAGGAGCTTTTGTTTGATTAGTGCTTCTTACCTGTCAGAAAACAAGCAGAATTGCATTCATAAGTGCTTACTCACATCCTGCATTCTTAAAAATGAAAAAAAATGGTTGGATTATGATAGCAAGAAACCAGAGAAGGGATTTTAGTGGCTCGTTATTGCATTTTCGTGACAGGAAACATCCAAACACTGCACTAATGTAATTAGCATTGCAAACAGAATATATGCAAATTTATAGCCATTTTTTCTGTGATAGTGTATATTTTTTGTTTATTTGCTTCTCAGTCTTGTGTTATTCCAGAACTTGTCTCCTCACTGCTTGGTATTACTTAGCCTGATGATTTAATGTTTCCCTGGAGAATGAAAGGCAGGAACCAGTTGTATTTGAGCCAAGCAAAACAGAATTTGTCTCTCGTCAAAGGTTAGAAAAGGGACAAACTGGCTCCATTTCTTTCTTTTTCTTCCTTTCCCCTCACCTAATAATAATAATAAAATGAAAAATCCAGCTTCTTGACTGTATTGATTAAACTGCAGCCTGACGTCAGTGGAGGGATAGAGATTTACACTGCCTACACCAGTATAACTGGAATTGGAATCTGCCACTGGTTCCACTACGTGTCATTTCATCTCTAATTTGGGAGAGAAATGAACCGTACTCCCTGTCATTTTTTGGAGAGTAAGTGTTTGGAGGCAAGGCACAGTTCGCGGCCTCTCGGAACTGAGAGGCGTAAGTTTTTTGCCACATCAAATGTCACCTGTCATTCCAGTGCCTCCTTGCAGTATATTAAGCTACTTTAAATTGTGTATTGCCTGAAGTTCTGCACAATAACGAGATTGTTTATCATTTGTGCACTGTTGAAAAAGGGCAGCCTTCCATCTCTTCAGAGTAACTATGACCAGGGAAAAAATGAATAGTGTGATAGATGTGAGGGGGAGGGGGTTAAACCACTTGAGACTTGCTGACAGTGAATGTTTAGCTTTGGTTTTAGTTTGGTGTTCAAGATTATTCTCAGCGACTGACTTTTGATGGTCTTGGTAGACATGTCTGGCTTGATGAGTAATGGACATGCTTGTGTGTAATGGACATGGCAGCTCTCTTCTTAGGTATGTGTTTGATGGAGTTCTCCTTGGTAGTTCAGGAGATGAGAAAAAACAATGAAAGGCTTCAACATCAAAAAAAGACCAGAGTTGCAGGATGCAAAATAGAGAGTGTGATCTAGATCTAGACATGCTTATATTAAAGCCAACCAAAACTCATAGCCTTATTTAGCAAAGCAAACATACACTTTGGGCATTAGGCATTAGATATATGAAGTATGCATGCAACGTTTTTGTGCTGGTACTTCATCCCTATTTAAATGTAAATTGATCAGTTAGGTGCAAAGAACAATGCAAATTATCCTTTTTTTTCCTCATTTTTGGTTTGGAGGAACTAGAGCAATAGTAAAATAGCATAATTCAGGTGATACTTTGTGGTAAACTGCTTTTATTTTTATTCTTAACAGTACATCCTTTCGGGCTCTGATGACTTCAATTTGTATATGTGGAGGATTCCTCCAGATCCAGAAGCAGGTAAGAGTTGCTATTGTTTTTGATGCGGAAGAAAGAGTGGGGGGCAGGTGTCTGACAAATACTAGATTGGTATTTCAAAAAAATTGCTATTCTCACTCAGACTGGGAATCTAGAGCAACTCTGAAGATAGCTGGATAGCGAGAGTTTACAAATGCCTGATCCAGTGTCTGCATAACAGTGGTCAATGTCATTTGAATGTTTCATCATAATGATTATCTATTTTTTTCCCTTCTCATGTAATGATCATTCCTCCCATAATAAAGGTTGCAGCATAAAATGGTGCTGGGTTCACAGGGTGCTCCTTACAGCTCCAGTGCATTGACCTCCCCTCTCATTCCTCTTACACCAAAATCCTCCCACTGATTTCCAATGCAGAGGAGTAATGATTTTTTACTTTCTGGGTGGAGGACCACTATCAACTGGTGGAAATGGCCACTTTTGACTCATTTCTGACCCATTCCCATGCTGGGGCAGGCATGGTAAGCAGATAGCAGTAGCACAGCTTTGTAAGAAAGTACAGGAGAGGGATGTTAAAGAAAAGCAGCAGTGTGGGGGGGATGTAACCATCGTATTGTGCATGCCACTGTTGGTCAGTGTCTGATTTGATGTGGTCTAGCAGGGTGTAGGGTTTGGCAATATGACACTCTAAGCCATACAACGTCAGCATCTCTCTTCCGTTGAAACAAATCACTGCACTTCTAGAAGGGTGTTAAATCTTAATTGAAAGAGTCAAGACTTTCAAAACTGTACTAGTGTTTTCACTTTTAGTGTCTCTGGCTCTTTAAACTGTGCATTTTAGTGATATTAAGTACAATTGAGGGCTATCCTGTGGTTTCAGATACTTTAGCAATTGTGAGAGAAAATTACTAGCTGTGTTAGAGGTAAAATGAAAATATTTTGTTTCATTTTCAAAGGTTGTTAATAACAGCTGTATAATCCACAGCTGAGAGGATGAATAGCCTTTGGTTAATGGCAGAGTTTTGTGGAAAATGACATTCTAATTTTGGAGTTTTCATGTTGCAGTCCACAAGTCCTGAAGATTGTCCTCCTAAATACCAGTAGCTTGGCCTTCTATTTTTGCATAGAGTTTACGGAGATATCTCCTGCTTTTCTTTTTATTTGTGTGATTTTCTTTTACATTTGACACTGGTTTACTGCTACTTACGGATTTTTCCTCTTAGTTAAAACAAAGATTACATACACAAAAATTAGTTATTTACTTGTAAGTTTTATTGTGTGGACTGTAGAATCACATTTTCTGCATGTGTCACTATAGTGTCCTGACTTCCTTTGTAAAATCTGGTTTTGAGATTTTGTGTTTATATGGCTGTAATGCTCTTGAAAACGTTTTTCCTAGACAGCTGCATGTAACAAACTTTTTATCTGGTACTTTTGCACAAGGAGTGATAGCTAGTACTTGTTGCACCTATAAGCGTAATAATTACTAAGCGAAACAATCTACTTTGGAGTAGTTGTTAAAGATGCCCCTCTGTAAAAAAGATATATGCTTGCAAAAATAGTTGCTATTTACAAATAGGTGATACATTTTGATCAAACACATTTACAATTTAATTTGTGATTTACCACAAAACAATGTCATATCTGTTTTGGTCAGGTTTCTTGTCTCTGGTTCTTGTAACTTCAGGAAGGGTGTCAGTACACTTGCAACATTTCAGTTACAAAATTAATTACTTAATATCAATTGCCCTCAGTGGTTGCTTAACGAATCAGAAGATCCAGGAGTAGGAATGTGTATGTCTTAATGTCTTGTAACTTGAGCAGTTCTCTTTTTGAAATATTTTAGCAAAACTCACAAGCTTTGTTTTGTTAGACCTAAAGGTCTGCTTCTGTGGCAAATAACTAACTGGGCATCCAGATCATCTGTGATAGGCTTATTGAAGCTTTTCTTTTCTTCATTCAGCTCTTCTTGAAGAGTTGTGCCCATTTTGAATGTGATGAAATGTCCTTTCTTAAATCTCATCCTGCTGTTCAGAATAATTGTCAGAGAGAGATGTTGCTGTGCTTTCTCGGAGAAATAGTCTTGCCATAGGGATGTAGAGAGTTCGGAAAACTTTTGCTTCGGTGGAAAACTCCTTGTTCTTATGTTCTAGCTAAAATAGGACTGCCTTTGGGTTTGTGATCTGAGAGAGGGGAATGTGGTCTTTCACTTAAAATAGTGTGCAAACTAGACAGGATGATGTAATGTCCTGTACCGTTGGTTGGTATTTTAAATAAAAATATCTCTCTAACTGATTCCTGCCTTCCGGTCGAACTCAGACATTGTGTTGCTATAAATATTTATGATACAACTCCCTTAAATTGTATCAGTTATTTGAAAATAGCGAATTTTTTTGCAAGCTCATATCTTTTTAAACAGCTGCACCCTTAACAACAGCTCTGAAATTATTTTGTTTAAGCATAGGTGTACCAAGTACTGACTATCCAATGGTTAGCAACATTTGTGAACAAAAGATGATGAAAAGCTTGAAGGAACACACCAGTCAGACAGTTGCAAACGTATTTCAAGTTGGAGAAATGTGGTTGCCTGTACTGGTATTTTGCCAGGAGAATAGAACAAATTCTGCTGGGTTTTTTTTTCAGATAGTCATAGTTTAGAAGTGTCTTTCCAGTAGGTTGCATTAAATCATTCCCATAATCAGCAGGAAACGGCAGGTGGTTTTGTTTGGCCCAATAATTAGGCAGGATTTTTTCTGCCTTTGGGGCAGGGAGGTATGTGAAAAAAGGTATTTCCTAAATTGCTTAGGAAGCTATTCTGTTGAAGAGTTTTACTGACTGTCTCCCTTTATAGTCTTAGATTATTCTGAATAGGCCGGGATTTCCTATGCCAGAAGGTTGGTTGCTTTTTCACCACCTTTTTTGGTTTCTTAAAGATGGAATAGTTTGCTCATTTTTCCACTTTCATCTCCATCCAAGTAATATCCAGCTTTCCACTGTGCTTTAGAAGTAATTGCCAAATGTTTCATGAATTTGTTAGCCAGTTTCTTCTTTAAAGTAATCCATGAAAGTATCACAGTTTTCTTCAGAGGCAGCTTCTAGCAAAGTTAATACATAAGTCTGGCAGAAGAAAAGCAGTCCTGAGTTTCCACAGCTTTTACTTGACTCCAAGGCAAGCTGGAAGTGAGAAGAGAGATCAGTGCTACGTGACTTGTCCAGCAAGCCTATTAACATATAAGCACTTAGGACATTATTAAACCTAACACCACTAAAAATGGTCTATTAGCTGGTAAAGAACCCCTGTTCAAGACAGAACCTGACATGTCTTGTGGAGTAATAGAGGGTTTAGTAGACCAAAAGTTTTCAGAATGGAATTTACATTTCTCGCTCACTACTCTGAATCATCTATGCAACCCCTGCTTTTGAAATATTGCTCAAAGCTGCTGTATGAGGGATATGGTATTTATTTGTGATTGAGAAGGCAGCTGGGGATCCTTCAGTTCACATGAGCAGGCTATCACCAGGTTCTGGAAAACTTTACTAAATCAGAACAGCAAACTGCATTTCAAAACTTCTTTTTAATTCTGACTGTAACTGCAAGCAAGAAAGGATCCGTCATTGTGGTCCAGTTACTAAACTAACTGCACAAATTTTCAGCAGAACTGATGCAATTTTTCTTCCTTTTTTTCCTCTTCCTTGGTCTTTGTAAATGCCAACACTTCTTCAGGCTAGAAGAATTCAGGAACAGTTCTTTTCACAATACTTGAACAGGGCTGTCTCATTGGAGATAGCTTGTAGTTTAAGTTCTCAAAGTTCTGGGCTGATAAATGAAGATGAATAAAAAATTATTAAGTGTTTATTAATATCTTTAGCTATTTTTGAGATATTTTAAATATGGGCACATATGTATAAATGCATACCACTTGGTTGGGGCAGGGGGAAGCCATCTGACCCAGTGGGGAGCATGCTCTGGAAGGTTTGTATTTTAAAAAAAAAAAGATTTTTCTGAGGTGTGGTCTTGGGATCTAAACTGTTTACTTTCAGGACTGTAGTTTATCTCTTTCTTCAGGTCAGTTAGTGTTGACTACAGTGTCCTATGGAACAGCTGTTTGATAGACACAGAGAGTAAGTGCTGGGGCATTGTAGAAAAGGTTCTTGGAATTAGGACTGGTTTCCGTGTCATGTGGATTGTAATAATACCACGGACCTGTGGAATGTACTGGCCAAATGGCATCTATCAGGAAACAAGGCAGTGTTGGGTGCTTCGTAGTGCTGTAGACAAGTGAAAGAAGATTCAGCATCCACAAGTGTTTCTCTCACCAGCCTTAGTATGTTTAATATCTAATTCAGGTATAGGAAGCTGAAGATAACACTGAGAACTGGGAGGGGCTGGAGAAGCTTTAGTCCCTAGCAAATGGCCATCTAATTGTACCAAAGCTCCTTTCTCTTGGTTGTATTGAAAGTGTTTGTAGCCACCAGAGCGAAAGAAATGCACAGCCAAGCAGTTTTCACACTTCTATTGAAAAAACCCAAACACAACCACAAAAAAGTAAACAAAAAACTTAAAGCAAACAGCTATTGGTTGTGAGATAGTTACACTTACTTTATATCTGTTATGTTCAGAAAGCATGGTCGTTGGTGGTAATTTGCATGGTTCCAATAACATTGTGAAATCCGCTGCAACCTATGCAATTAAGCACACCAAAAAAGCAGTGTCCGTCAGACCAGGAGGGGGAACAGAGTGGAAAGCGTGTGCTAAAGTGTATTTCTATAGTAATTTTGTCTTAGCTTTCATATTTTTGTTCAGCTATACTGGTGATAACAACAGTGGGAGGGTTGGGATAGATAAGGTATATGGCAGATACTTAGAAGCAACAAAAGAAGGGAGAAAATATACATCCAAAAATAGCCACTACCACTACAGCTTTCTGCATAGTCTTTAAATGTTTAAATATTACTTTTGTCTTCGGCTTTTGGAACCGCTGCAGAGGTACAAGACCACTATGGGGCTGGTTCTAGGCATAGGCCAGGCAAAAGAGTTGATTTCCTGGAAGAGCACATTGTCTGAGGCAGAGGCTGCTACCAGCTGACTGCTCCCTGTGCTTTCACTCCAGCTCTGCTATGCCGTGCTGATCCTTTCACCTCGCCTGGAAGCTGGAGGGGAAATTCAAAGGTGTCAAAGGAAGCAGTCTGCAAATGGAGTTGGAGCTGCTTTCTTATGAGGGCAGACTTGGTACTTCCGATGTCTCCTTTTACCATGCTAGGAGGAGAAGGGATCTTGGCCACTCCTTCCTGTTCTCACCCCGTATTTGATGTGACCAAAGTCAGTTTTGCTTGTGCTGCTGAGAAACCTTTAGTAAGTGTGGCTGCTGCCAGAGCTGGACTCAGATTCCTGATCCTAGAAGAAGGTATGCTGCAGGACCCTGTCCTCTTAGGGCGAAAGTGCTTGTGTTTAAATCTAGCTTCTCTGCAGATAAGTCTCTGAGGAGCAAAGCCATCTACTGGCATCCATTGTATGAAACAAATACGGGCATGTGAGTGACCAGAGAGAGACTTTTAAGGTGTCTAAACATAATCTTGCTGTGCTGAAGGCAGAGGCCCTATATGCTATGCATATTTGCTCGTATTGTGCTGTGCATTTGCTTTCCAAACTATGGTATCTCTCTTTGTTAGCACATCATGATCTCATAGGATTCAAATGCAAAGTAGTGGCCTATGGTCTAAATGTGCCCTGGATTATTATTAATGAAAACTAAATTAATTTTAAATGAGCCACTACTGTAGTGCCAAGTACTGCAGTGGAATGGTATGCTATGGCACACTGGCAGCAGCTGCAAATATCTGGTTCTTCTCAGGAGTTTTCAGCACTTTGAGTAATTCACAAGGCTTGTATGAAGTTATGCTTTAGTCTGTGGAACATCTTTCTACCTTATATGAACAAATGGTGGGATTTCTTTTCCAGTGTCCTAGATAGAAAAGACTTCTTATTGAGGTCATTTAATTCCTCTGTTACAGAGCCAGTGGAGGATGATTCCTTATCCCAACAAGTTCTCTGGCATTTTGACAGGCTTTTTTAATGTTTGGAACAATGCAGCTTCCATTAGTTTGGAGACTGTTCCACATTCTCACAGGATTTCTGCACTAGAGCACTTTTCTTAGTAATCTATCACTTTCGCTTTTTCTTTATCCTTCAAATAATTAATTCTGCGTTTCTCTAAACATTTCTTCTTGTTGTAGAACTCATGCAGGGGAAGTCAGATTGATGTCTAAATCTCTCACTCTCCTTCGTTACAATTTACTAGAGTTTTTAAAACGTATTGGGATGTACCATTCAGCGTGTTTGCAATACATCAAATGTCAACTCATTCACATAAGTATTTACAAAACCACATAATTAAGAAGTAGTTCATTAGCCTAACATTTAAAACATAAATTAATAAAGCAAACCAAGAAGAAATCACTTTTGCAACTTCGTAGACATCAACTATTTCAAAACATTCTGTTATTCCTTCCTCTGTACGGGAGTCTGTAGGGAGGCCTTGTGTTGCAAAGACGTTCTTGTCAAACATGTATGGGAAATCTGTTTTAAAATGTACACATTAGATTTAGCCTTTTATGAGTTATTTCTTTCAGCTGGTCAGATATCATAGTAGGATATTACTTGAAGGATTTTTTGAGATTTTGTGTTGCTGTTCTTTGGAACACTTATTTGCAGGGTATAAATTAAGAGTGATTTTCTTGACATTTCATTTTGAGTATCAAAGAAAAGCAGACCAAAAAAACCCATTGACCAGCACAGCTAGAACACTAAATCACTACTCAGGACTGTCTTTAAGCATGGCAATTTTTGGGTAGTATTGCAAAACCAGCTAGAGATCCATCTCTTCCCTCCAGTACTTAGAGGTTATAAAATTATAAACCTTCTAAAATCAGCATAGTCAGCCTCTGAAGACTTTAGGATTTTTTTTTTTAAATACATTATTCATAACATATATGTAAGCTAATGGCTTCTGTATGAACACTGCTTATACATGTGGGAGCTAGCCAAGAATATAAAAGTTGCCATCCTAGAAGAGTTGCAGGACCTATGCACGCCAATAAATTTAAAAGCAAACAAATAACACCCCCTTCCCCTAAAAAAACCCCAAACCTCAAAAGCAAAATTTGAGTGGTTTTAGGATAGCAGAAGTCAATTCTGCTGAAACAATACAAATAAAAATACCATTTCAAGGGAAGACAGCAAAAGGAAATGGAATTTATTACATGGAAAAAAGGAAGATAGCATCAGGAATTTGAGCAGCGTATGGCTAGCCTCCACATAATGTACAGATGCACTTTTTTTTTTGCCAGCAGACATGAGCAAACTTAACTCACACTCTGAGATGGCTAAAGGCTGTATGGCTGCAGCAAAGCCTCTGCTGAGAGACCAGGGGGATTCCAGACAAGTCTGGACACAGGCAGATTTCTGCCATGCAGATACTAATGTGATATGATGACAGCTGTGGTAGGCTACTATAAAATAGAGGGACTGCTTTCAAGATAAGGATGTAGAAGGCTTTGCATTAAGAACTTACTTAGAGGTGTTGCTAAAACACATAGGAGTTCGTAGACTAAAATTGCATCAAGCAAGGGATTGTCCAAAAATGAGGTTCTGGGGCAGTCTATTATATTTGACACAAAGATTATCAGAGTATTGCTGGAGTCAATATTTTCTGGTTTAAATTATTAAAACCTCCCATACTGTTGGTAAAAGCTGACTACTAAGATTTGTACTTCTCCTGGGGCAATTTCATGTGATTGGGCAGTTCTTTTAAGGAGCCTTGTAGGGAAGTTCACCTTCATTTCAAGAGAAGGGAAATATGTTCTATTACTATGCTTCCCCTGAATTTACTGTTAGCTGCTTAAAAGGAGTTCAGGGAAGTTCAGTATTAAATCAGAAAGCTTTCGAGTTCCTTCATAGAATTATAAAACCATAGAATCGTAGAATGGGTTGGGTTGGAAGGGACCTTTAAATATTGTTCCAACCCCTCTGTCAAAGGCAGGGACACCTTCCATGAGACCAGCTTGCTGAAAGCCCCATCCAACCTGGCCTTGAACACTTTCAGGGATGGGGCAACCACAACTTCTCTGGGCAACCTGTTCCAATGTCTCACCACCCTCATTTGAAAAAATGCCTTCCTTAAATCCAATAAAACCCTACACTCTTTCAGCTTAAAACTGTTGCCCCTTCTTCTGTCACTACAGCCGTTGGTAAAAATCGTCTGTCTTGTAAGTCCCCTTTATTGAAAGGCTGCATTAAGTTCTCCCTAGAGTCTTCCTTTGTCGCAGCTGAACAACCCCAACTCTCCCATGTTCTTGTAGGAGAGGTGTTCCTTCACTCTGATAATTTTTGTGGCCCTCCTCTGGACCCATTTCAACACCTCCAAGTATTTCTTGTGCAGGAGGCCCCAGAACTGGATGCAGTACTCCAGGTGGAGTCCCACAAGGGCAGAGGTGAATCACCTCCCTTGACTTGCTGGTCACACTGCTTTTTATGCAGCCCAGGATATGGTTGGCTTTTCTGGGCCTCAGACACTGGATGAATCTGACTACAGCCTAGGCAGCCTGTGTTCTAGACATGGCATGCTGAGCACTTTTCATCCATTGCTCTTAGTGTATTGATAAACATTCAAAAGTTTAATGCCAGAAGACACATCTGGCATTAAATGACTCTTCTCACTGTTCTACTATGAAAATAACCATGGGTTAATTCACACCGCTGACAGTACCACAAAAGGGCAATGACTGACTTAGAAATGCAGCTCAAGATACTGGTATATGATATTTGTATTTCATCTCCATTATAATTCTTTCTTTGCTCATAGTCCCTCTGACTCTTTCGTTAGTGACTTGTAGGGCGTATTTCTTGTTTTGTACAGAATTCAGGCAGCTACAGTCCATGGGTAGTTAAAACTTGTTTTAGACATCACTTACAGGCTTGGAAGCGCATCCTAAGTGTACTATCTCTTCATTCCCGAGGCCCTCTTTCTTGGAATATTTGTCTGCTAGGTCAAGATGTGTTGAGAACTGGTCTTGATGTAACCATGTACTGTTGGCTTGATAGATACAATTGGACTGACAGCTCTGATTTGGCTGGAAGGAATGCTGTGGGAGTAGGGCAACTTGCCATCAGCCATAAGTGTCTAGCAGGATGAGCAGAATGAAAGGACATGAGGAATCTCATAAAATGGAAAAGAAAATCAAAAGAGCTTAATTTGGAATTTAATGAACTTGATCTCCAATTGGTTACTTCTCAGTCAAATGTGCTGACAGTGGTGAAATCTTGCCCCAGTGGCTGAAGGCAGAATGTATCCCTGAATCTTTACAGAAAATACAAATGTACCCAAATAAGAGAACTGCTCCAGGTAACTCAGTCTCATACAGTTTCAGTGTGGTGAACACATGTAGAAGTTATCAAGCTGGTGATAGTTTCCCTGTCAAGTTTTCTTCGTTTGTGGAATGAAGTCTCTTTTAAAACTGTCTTTAAAAGGGCCATGCATTTTGGCCCCTGGAGTTACTTGCCATCACTTTTCCCTCTTCAGGAACTTTATTTTTCTATCCCAAGGTGCCATGAGACAGCAGTTTGGTGTGCAAAAATTGTGTAAAGCAGAACACTTTCCAGGAGCAGTAAAAGATCTGTCTCTGGATTTTTAGGACTTGGATGACACCTCTTTTCTAAATCCTTATCATGGTTTGTACTCTATATTGAAAATCAGCCAGGTTCTCAGAGTGCAGTTATAGTTAGTGAAAGGAATAGAACACTTTTTAAGAGTAGAAGGGCTGTACACAAGGTCTTTAGCTGCACTTGTTTTCATCATTTATGTAACCTAACAAATGGAAGGTGATATGAGAATGGTTTTTTCTTTTTCATTTTTTTCCTTGACCCTTCTATCTTGCTATTCTTCAGTGGTAATGCAAGTTTTTCTTTAGGAAATGTGGATTATAGGAGAACTCTGTTTTAGAAGACAAGTTGTTCAACACAGGGCTTAAACCAGCAAATGTTTCGGCTGAAATAGCTCCTGTTGGGGTCAAAGGAAGAGAGCAAACATTTTCAACAAGAGGAACATAAAGTTTGTTTAGTGTAAAGATGACTGTAAATAGCACAGAAGCTAGTGAAATTATTTTAATTTTCCGTAAGGTGTCCTTACAACCCATGAAGTTTTAAATAGCAAGTTGATTTTCATCTGAAGTGATTGTCTGTTTTTACTTCTTGGCTTTTAAATGTTTTGTTTTCTTTCATTGAAAATGTTTAGTCATAGCATGTTGATGGACACTTGTTTATTCAGATACATAGGTATGCTTTCTAAGAGATTTGTAGTTTTAATTGTGTGAGTCTATGAATATAAAAAAAATACTATGTGATAGTTTCTTGTTTTGGTGTATAGACCTAGTAAGAGTCAATGACCAAGCAGAAAAGTTAATTGGCTTCTGTTTTGAGTTTTACCACCAGCACAAAAGCATTCCACTTTGGCTAATTCACTGCCTTGTGACAAAGAATGATATAACCCACTGTTCTGATGTGTTATTTCAGGTCCTTCCTATTCATCAGACTAGAGTCAACTGTGACAGTAATAAATCGCTGATTTAAAAAATAAATTTGAAAAATAGTATAGCTGTTAGAAGTCAACCTCTTTATTTGTCTCTGCTTCAGATTTACAAACTGTCTGTGTCATGCATTAGGTACTCTGCTTTCACTGGTTGTTTCACTATGTTCTCATTCGCATATTTGTCATATTAGGTCAAAAACCTTTGCTGTTTGTTTAGATGAATCAAAGCAAGCCTCTAATTCTTAATTTGCAGGAAGGATGCTTTTCATCAAACTTGCAGCTTCTCACAGGGGCATTGCTCATAAAATCAGAATTCTGCAGCCAACACAGGCCTTAAAATATTGCAAAATAAAACTGAAGCGCATTGTCAAATATAATAGGACTTTAAATGACTGTGACCGAAAGTAATATGAAGATTTAATTATTCATGTCCATGTGTGCTTGTTTTCCCCTAGGTGGCATTGGCAGGGTCGTCAATGGTGCTTTCATGGTATTGAAAGGTCATCGGTCAATTGTAAACCAAGTGCGGTTTAATCCTCACACCTACATGATCTGTTCTTCTGGCGTTGAAAAGATTATAAAGGTAAGATTACTTATCAGAAAATGTGTTCTTTCAATCTTTCAGGAAGAAATGCTTTGTTTTGTGGAGCATCATTCTATTCCACACCCATCCTGTCTTCTCCTCTTATTGTTTTATAAAATGTTATGTCTTGTTTGCTGGGGTGAGTTTGGTTGCAGTTGTAATGTGATCTCCTAAAACTTGTGATACTCTGGTCTAAAATTTGATAAAAGTATCTCCAAAGAGTGTTGTTGAACCTTAGCCTAGACTGACCTGGCTGAATTTGGTCCAAATAATGCCTCAGAAGACCTTCTATAATTTTTGTACATATTTGTGCATTGAATCAATTCAACATACCTTTTCTGTGGCTTCCAGAGGAAGGACTCTTAATACCTTGTACAATATGTCTTTTCTGAATACTTTAATGATGTACAGTATTTTTAGGAAGTTTTTTACCTTTCCCTGTGGAACTGAAAGAGATAAGAAACTTTGTTAGGTTCTAAAATTTTCTTTCCTTAAGGAAGGATAGTCAATATTGTGGGAGCAAGGCAAAAACAATTTTGTTATTTGTGGGTTGGGAAGACAGAGGATTATGCTACACTAATATGATTTGCATTCTGCTGCCATAGATATTTTGCTGTAATTTAGGTCTACCAACAGCATGAAAAAAGCCAAAACCATTTAATTTTGAAGTAGGATAATAAGAACTGCTGCTGGTCCTAACTATTTATTGAATGACTTTGTGAAAGTCTTACCTGCATGTGGCTGTAAATAATGTTGTTAGAATATTGGTAAACGCTTTTGTCAGCTGCAAGTTGACAGCATGAACTTGTCCTGCGAAGGACTGTTTTAGTGATGTGCAACTTATGAACCAGAACTGACCCAAAATCCTGGGACCATGGCTCAATGCCCTGCTGCATTGCTAGCATTACAGCTACTGTCAGCATTTGGGTGCTGACTGTAGTTCAGCTTTCTTTCTTTTCTGTCTTCCCCTGGTACTTTAGTTCTTTTTTCTTCATCTGTGCCTGCCTGACAGGTTTGATCACAAATGTATTAAATACAGGCTTTGAACAAAAGTGCATTGAACAGTCTTAGCAGCTCACTGATTTTTCAATTTCCAGGCAGTCAAACTGCCACTGTTTAACAACAGTTTTGCCAGAGGCATATTTTTTTTGCTTTGGGAACTTGATTCATGCAGTCTGAATTTTCCCTTTTGGATTCTAGATCTGCTGACCCTTCACCCTATGAATCCTTCCTGCATGAGTGTGCTTAGACTGTTGGATTAGCATTGGTATAAACATCCCCTGTGTTGCTTTTGTGTACTTCTGCTAGGGTTTTGGCAGGGCATTTTTTTTTGCCTAGTGATTAAAAGGTTAGTTTGATTAAGGCTGCAGTCACAGGTTGTGTAACTCTTTCAAAGACACCTCTGCTTGAGCGCTTCCTTAGAAGAGAACTCCTGTTGTGTCACTGTGTGTGCAGTGGAACTTGCGCAGCTGCTTTGAAGGAACTGAATTCCCCAGACATTGCAAGCTAGAAACAAATTAAGGGAAAGGTGTTTAATGTATTAAGTTTATTAGCAAGCCAGAACTTCTTACCCTTTTGTTGTATGTCCTTTTGTCTCAGCTTGTAACACGCCTTGTTTGGGGCTCGGGTTGTTTCAATGCTCGTGTCTTGTCTGAGCTGCCTGACTTCACTCTCTAAAGGTGCTGTTTCAGCGCACAGCAGTTTGCAGGTGACTGTACAAAGGTGGCTTCTTCTTCATTCCAGCTACTTCTGTGGATAGCTTGGAGACTAGTAACTGCCACTAGCAGAAGGACAAAACAGGAAAAACAGCACCAGCAGTTCTGAGGGGCCATTTACTGCATTAAAACCAGCTGGGAACACAAGTCTTTCCTTTGCACGGCTGTCTTTCTTTCCCCTATATAAATGCTTGATGTGCTTGCTCAGAGAAATTGAGACGACAGGAGAAGGAACCATAAATAAAAAATAGTATTAATTTTTTTTATGTTTTCTTATTTTGTTCCTTTTTGTTTATTTGTTTTAATCACTTTCTTAAAAAGTGTCCTTCTTTTTATTATCCCTCAAGTGTCTTCTAAAACTCTTTCTGGAATTAAATCACAGAAGATAACTTCGCTGTGGTTGTTTGCAATTGTAGGAACAATTGTAGAGACATTGTGATGAGTTAAAAATGTGGATGCAAGTAGTTGTTTGTCTGAGCTCTTAATTTTTAGAGTAGCTGGCCTAAATTTAGTACTTCAAGGGAGGAACTGATAGCACCAGCATCAAGCCATAATACAGAGAAGCCATTCAATAATTCTATGAGCTTCTGCCAACACATTTGCTATTTTAATGTTGATTGCAAATGCGATACAAATTCATCTCAGGCCTAGCCCCACAGAAAAGAGTAGTATACACAAGAATTGCTTTGATGTTTGTAGTTATGGTTTTTTTGCTTTAGTTTTATTTTCTTGTAAAGCACCCACAAGAATCAAATTCAGTAATTCATTGGTTTAGGGTTTGACTTCTGCTAGGACCAAAAATAAGACCCAACAATCTCATTAATAAAAGACATTAGAAGCCTCGACTCCAGACAGTGTGTGGTGGACATGTAAACCCAAATGAACTATTCATTGCCCTTCATTTACTGAACTTCAGTAAAATTGTAAGAAAAAGTGCAGCTGCAAACTAAAATAATAATTTGCATCAAGCATTCACCACAAGGGCTAAAGCAATACAAATGAGAAAAATACCACTTTCCCCTCAGTTAAGTGTGCAAGGCATTGGGTTGTGCTGGCAGGAAAGCAGATTGCATTGCAGAAGAAATAAATGAGGCATTCCTTCTGATGTGTTGAGCTTAGACGAAGGCCATGGAGAATGATGCAGTTAGGAGACAGTTCCAGGAAAGATAAAATAGATAAAGTGCATAATGATTTTCAAAAAGAAATTCTGTTTTGTATTGAAAATGGAATATTGTGTAACAGAGCACAACTGTTGTGGGTCCCATTTGTTTAAAAATCATCAGTGTGTTGGAGATAACAAAGTCTATTTGCACACGTTGCTATGGTGACAGATTAATGTCATTGTGACTATCTGCCTCTGCCTAATCAGATAATCTAATAGAGCTGGTTTTAATTATTCTCACGCTACAGGCAAAACTACTTTTTTGTTTTAAAATTTGGGGGTTTGCCACCCTGGAATACAAGCAATTCAAAGATGCTGTCAGTAGATATCTACTGAAGTAGAGAACCAGTTTTGTATTCCCGTTTTCTGTTATCGTTCCTATTTTTAAATCTGTACTCAGGTCAGCAGTGAGTAATATTCATCTCCTTACTCTTCTGACACAGAAAGAACTTCTTGATAAATTGTTGCTTCAGTGGGTTGATTTGCCAACTTGTTTTCTCCAGTTTGATCACATTATTCCTTGACATGGCATCAGTCAGAGGATGAGAAAAAGGCAAAGGCATTCCATTTACAAAGAAGCCCATTTCAGATGCCACAGAGAGCACTGGATGTTGATGCCAGTTTAAAGACTTCCCAGTTCTGCCAAGGATAGATTCTTAGTCTGATTTCTTTCTGTGACTCTGGCAGGCCTTCGCACTCCCTCATAACAAAATATCTAAAATGCAGGGATATCATTCTCCAGAGACAACTAATCCCGTACAAACAAGGTATTCATCCTGAATTCCCTTGACTTCTCTTTATTACTTACTTCTCTGTCAACAAATCTCTCTTGGAAGGGAAAAGCCTCACTGTGGACTCTTTGTAGCTATTTTTTCAATGTTTTATACTGCTCTGTTTTCGCTGATGCTTGCAGAGAGAGCAGAAAGATGTGGTAGTGCTACCAAGGATGTAGAATATCTCTGTGCACACTTTATGTACCTCTTTAGATTAATTTCATTACAAACAGACCTTTCTCAGAGGGACTTCAGAGCAGACTACCTCTCCTCCATTTATATTGGTTCATACCGGATCTAAGCATTTTCTAATTCTCTTGCTTAAAAAATAAAAAAAGGCTTTATAAAACCTGGTGATCAATGTAACACCGCTAAGACCATTTGAGGAAGAGGCATGCCAGCCTGTCTATCTAAGCACACAGTATGAAGCATTTACAAGAAGTTATATGCTTCTTAAAAAGATCTGATCTGCTTGCTGAAATGCTCAGTAGTGGGACAAAGGGGGAAAAGATCTGACAGGTTGTAAGAGAAGGTACTGAACACACTCTACATAAGTGATCAAGAAGGCAGCAACCCAAGAATAGTCTTTTCAGCAAGTAGTGTTCTATTTTTCTATTTAAAAACTTGGTGTATCTACAAAATCAACGATCTCTCTCATGGATTTACTGAGAAAAAGCTCTTTCCTACGTTGTCTTTAGGAAGTGGAGCCTAGGAAATTGAGGATGAAGAGTGATTATTTCTGTTCTCTTGAACAGTTCAAAAAGGTTACGTATGGTTGCTGAAATCCTGTACATATTAGGCTTAGACTGGGTTTTGTTATCTTCATCCAAACGTGATGCTTGTCCTTTGGGCTATGTGTCTGGTAAGTGCAGTGCTTGAACCAAGCAACAGTCTTCATTCTGGTTTCAAGTGTCATATTAAAGAACTGCACTGGGAGAGAATTTCCTGAAGTACTGCAAATAAAAATAGCAATTAAGTACCAATAGCAGTCTCAACCTTGATGCTGAGATGTCCCTAGAAACAGCCTAATGTAATGCAATGTAAAGTTCCTTTCTCTTTGCTCTGAAAGGCAGCTTGATGACTGTCTGCAGAAGAAAGTATATCTGCAGCCCACTTTAATTTTGGAATAGTGTCATTTTTATCTATTTAGCCGGATCATGTGTGGAAGCTCTGTTAACCATAAATTACAGAGGATGCAAAGTAAAAGCTTTAAAATTTGGGAGATTTCCAGAATAAAGTTTACTTGTTCATCCTAAATTCAGCTGTTCTGGACAAGTAGTTGCAAGGTAATTTATTTCATTTTGCTTCCACTATTAAAGGTGTAAGGTTTTTCTGTACACTGTTGAAAGTTTCAGTGAATAGAGAGTAATTGGCATTCTTGTGGGCCTATCTTATATTGCTTGTCATGGTAGTATCAGGTTATGTTGCATGTGTTAACGAGGCATCTGTAAGATGAGTGCTGATTATGTCATTTATACATGCAAAACGCTCTTTTTGTTAGCTGTTTGTCTGTTTGGAACAAAACTTAATTAATTTCTGCTGGGGAAATGGTTAGATTTTTTTTTTCAAAGACTATCCCAAAAATCCAATCTGGTATAGAGAGCTGGCATAGGATTCTTTTCCCCTGAGCTTGTTAGCATGGTAAAACCAAAGCATGGCTGAGATCAGATCTTTTATAAGCAGAACATTAAGGCATTGTTGTAGATAAGCTACATACTGGCTCTGCTTACAGTAAGGCATTGTTCATCCCACTAACCATTGATCCAAAGTGATAGTGGTTGTCCACAGAATGTCATAATCGCATTGCCCCCAGATCTGTGAGTAAATCTTAGAAGGGTGAGGACATCCAACTATTATGCTTGCTATGGATTACCAGTTTCTTAGGGATATTGGTGGATCATCTTTGGAGCTTTTTTTCTCCCTTTTCCCCTCCATTCCAGGAAAATTGAGGGAAAGAAAGATGGACAGCATAGTCAAGAATGTTGCTGTTGGTGAAATCAGTACACTTCAAAAGTAGCTTTCAGTAAAACTCTTCAACTTTCCCCATTAAAACTGCTGCTGTGTCTTCAGAGGATGTTGGAAGATATCTTTTCTTTGTAACCATTCCCTAAAGGGAGTAGTGCAGCTCTACTTTTCACCTCCATGCATTCAACTCCCTGCCTGCTGATCAGGTGGGATTGACTACGTAGCTGGATGAAATGCTGCTCTACACCAGTGGCACCAGCAACTCTAGTTTCCTGGGAAACAAGCGCCTTCATTAGTGTGAAGACTGTATTGTAGGCAACAAACTATTCTTACTGTTAGTGAGTAAGCATCCCTTATTACATAAAAATAGAGCCCTGCAATTTGGGAGACATTATCACACAATGAATTACCAAAATGATGGATAATTTGCAGTGTGAGAGCTTTTATATTCTGGATGGGTGAAGCAAATGCAGGAAAAACACATTTGTAAAGGGGAGGAAAAAATCCCACAGCTCTGTAAGTATGGTACTGAGGGGTAAAAATTAATAAAAACAATCTGCAACCTGCAGCTATTCTGGGTATTTGAGCTACTGTTCCATTTCAAATGCTTATTAGAGTTTATGAATTCAAAGACATATGTTTGGTGTTTTCTATTTTCTGTTACAGATCTGGAGTCCCTACAAGCAGCCTGACTGCACAGGGGACCTGGATGGTAGAATTGAGGACGATTCGCGTTGCCTCTACACTCATGAAGAGTACATCAGTCTTGTGTTGAACAGTGGTAGTGGTTTGTCCCATGATTATGCCAACCAATCAGTCCAGGAAGATCCAAGGATGATGGCCTTTTTTGACTCTCTCGTGCGCCGGGAGATTGAGGGCTGGAGCTCCGATTCAGACAGTGACCTCAGTGAGAGCACAATCCTGCAGCTCCATGCAGGAGTAAGTGAACGCTCCGCTTACAGCGAGTCGGAGTCCTCCACCTCTTTGCATCACTCCCCACCACATGTGGCTGAAGAGTCTGATGAAACTGCCTATAACTTAAGGGCCTTAAGATCAACTGCGTCCCCCTCAGCCAGAGAAGACGTGGCTTCCCGTCAGCAGAGGCTCTCTGCACTGAGAAAGTATCAGGACAAACGTCTCCTGGCCCTTTCCAATGAGTCTGACTCTGATGACAATACCTGTGAGGCAGAACTAGATACAGACCTTTTCCCACGGCCACCATCCCCGAGTCCTGAGGAGAACGAATCCAGCAGTTCCAGCAGTAGCAGCAGTACAGAAGATGAAGAGGAACTGAATGAAAGACGCACATCGATGAGGCAACGCAATGCACTGAGGCGCCGACAGAAGGTGCAAAAGGAGGAAAGGACTAGCGCTAACACGGAGAATGTAACCCCTTACATAGGTGAGGACATATATGATTACCCCCAGATCAAAGTAGATGATCTTTCTTCTTCTCCAGCTTCTTCACCTGAAAGGAGTTCGGCCAACAAAGAAGTTCTTAAAGAAAGGACGTCCCCTTGTTCAGACAGTGAATCAGTGGAGAGAAAGATTTACAAAGCTTACAAATGGCTCCATTATTCTTACATATCATATTCAGCTAGTAAAGATGGTGAATCCTCCAGAGGAGATGGAGAAAATGATGAAGGGAAAGCAGGAACCAGTGGAAGGCACAGTGCAACAGGCTCACTAACAAAGGAAGATGCTAGGAACTTAAGTTCAGTCATTCCTCAGGGTTCCTCAGCTCTTTCTGCTGAAAACCGCAACAGAGAAACTTTAAAAGAATGTGGTGGGATAGAAAATTCTAGTAATGGTCAAGCTCGTGAATGTGACAATCAGCGGCGGATGGAGGGTCAAGAAAACACATCTGAAGACACAAGTAGTGGAGGTGTAGAGCATTCTTTTGAGACTAAAAAGCTCAATGGAAAAGCTAACTGCAAAGGGCTAAATAGCTGTACTGAAGAACCTTGCATTCAGACCGCAGGACTTGCGGAACAGAAAAATAGTCAGAACTGTCAACCAGCACCAAGCCATCACTTACTGGTCCCTCCATTCTCTGCTGTTGCCATCTGTAGCATGTCAGGTCACTGCTCCAGAAACCAGGCTGATGGCAGTGAGGAGAGGAGCTTCGACCCCTCCTGCATTAACCACAATAATGGCCACTTGCATCTCCACCCTTCGTGCTTCAACAATGGACAGAGTTTTGGAGAGCAGGAGTCTGTGATGCAAGGACTACAGGTGCACTCAAACACTGATAATGGCAACCTTGTACAGGTGGGTGTGACCTTGCACAAAGACTGCTGCCTGTCTGAAATGGACTCCAACAGCTACAATGTGAGCACAAGAGAGGATACTGCTGACCTGCATCCTGCAGGCAGCGAGAGCACTCAATCTCTTGGAGGACTGAAAAGACACAGAGCGGAGTTGGAAGATGCAGATTCAGAGAGTTCATCCTTAGAAAAGAAGTTGAAAACATGATAAATGCAAATGTCTGTCGTAGTGTGCACTCTCTCAAAAAGAAAAGGAAAAAGAAAGTATTAAAGGCACATAGAGCTTGGGTCTGAAACATTGCGTTTGATTCTCCATTCCGTTCTTCAGTGGGTCTGTTTTAGATTGCCAGTGGTTCATGCTGTATAAAAATCCCACTTGCTCCTTAATGAGACTGAGTCTAGTGTACCCATACAAGGTTCTGTTCAAAGTAAATCCTTATTAAGATGGTTGACTGAATAATTCTTGTGTGAACATGTGTCATTTGTTCAGCCAGCCAACCAGGACGACTGCTTTAAAGTTTAATTGTTCTTCTAAGGAGGAAGTTTTCCATACTGACGCTACATATTGCAGGCTGAATAATGGTGGAATTAGATCACACTGCTGGTAGATCACACAATTAGAGTGTGTTTCTTGTTGAAGAAAACAGTGAAGAGGTCTTTCTGGGCCTTTTATTCTGCTTCAGAAAGTAAAGAAATGCAACCATTAGGGAGGATATTTTCAGAACTGGCTGGTATCTTTAGAGATGATACTTCATAAAGCACTTACTTCTGATACAGTTCAGTGACATTATTTTTATGCCAACAGAAAAGCTATAGGAAATGAGCCTCTTTCCAAAATCAACTTTAGACTGTTCCCATGGTGACATTCAATTTTGTGGGCTTTTCTAAAGAAAAGAGCTGAATAACACAGTGTCATCACTATATAGAAGTATGATTGTTGGCAAGAGGCAGGTATTATGCTGTAAACCTCATTCTAACCAAGGGCTTTTAAAAATCAGGCATTGAAACATGCCTTTCTGTGATCTTAACTCATAGACATTCTTCTTCATCATCACTATTATTATTATTATTATTGTTCTGGGTGTTGGGATATGTCTTGATTGTGCCCACCCTTCCCCCATGTTCTTACTTTTGGGAAGCAGCAGACCAACAGAAAATAGCTGAAGTATGGATAATGTAACTGACTCATGTTAACAGCAACATTTGGTAAAGTCTGAAAAATGCTTTTTTAGCAGTTTTTGCAGGCCAAAACAGGTTGGGATTGGAGATCAGGGTTGTTTTTCCACCACTGTGCTGCTAATATCTGAATTTGCAGATGGGTAGATGTATTCAGCAGAGTTCTGCATGTAAAGGAGAGCTTTGGCGAACTGTCCCCATGTGTGAGGAGACTGGGTCTTCAAGTCTGGCAATCAGAACTTGGGCAAGAGCACAGCTCTTGCTGCCAAGAACTGGAGTACTCCATGGTGGACAGAGTTGTTTCTTGCCTGGGCACTGTTTTGAGTGGAGTATCTGGTGAGTCATCTCAGTTCTGGCATGCTGGAATTGGTGGAATTGCACTTGCTTCCCTAGCAACAAGGTAAGAAGAGTCAGTGTGTGAAGGGAAAACAAACCATCTATAAAGGACACAAAAACTACATGTATGTGCAACAGAAAAAGAGGCTTCTTTGGACCCCAGTAATTTTCAAAGGCTTTCAAGCCCAATACTGAGGGACAGTTAGTTTATTTTAAGGAATTGGAAATGTTTGCTTTCAATACAGCCCTAGCAGTACACTGCTGTAGAGCACTGGCCTCAGAATAATTATTTCATATCCACAACTCCCTGATACCTTGGGAAAGTAGGAAGATGCCCTGTTAAAACAGGATGAAAGTGAAGGAGCACTTCAGAAGGGATGGTGTGAGGGAAAGGTGTGGGAGGGAGAGTGAAGAACATGACCTGAAACATTATCTTACAACTACTGTCTGCGCACACTGGGTCTGCTTTTCTAGGTGAGAAAGGCGAAGGGGTGTTTGCAAACACAAGCAAAAGTGGCAATAAAAGCAAGATCTGATACATTGTTACCTGATCCAAAAAATGGTTCTGTACTTACTATATTGTACATCCCTGCAATCAAGATCACTATAGGAGTGTTTTCCTCATTTGTATAAACATCTTACTGTAATTTCTGGGTTTTAGCCAAAATCTTGAGGTTGCCGAGTCAAAACTTTTTTATGTTTTAAAAGTTCTTTACGTTGGAAAATCTTCTGATCTCTCACCACAAGAAGTGAATGAGCATCTCTTCTTTGACATGGTCATCTTTTCCTGGTGTTTTCCGAAATGCCTTGTTGTCTCTCTTTCTGGTTCTTTTGCTTGTTTTCAGAAGCAGAATAAAAGCTCCCAGACTTGGTGTTACAGAATCACAGAATGGGTAAGGTTGGAAGAGACCACTGGAGGTCATCTAATCCAACCTCCCTGCTCCTGTACAGGCTCTGGGCATAAAGGATTGCTGTGGTTTCCCCAAAGGCAACCTCCCATGCTGTCTGCAGTCTTGCTATTTCTAGTTTCTGTCAGGCAGGAGGAGGAAGGCAAGCTGCAATCTTACCCTTTTGTTCACAGGAAATTTCAGTGCACACAAGAACAGCAGCTTCTGAAGCAGTGCATTCACCTCACATAAATAAATGTTATCAGCAGTAGGCAGCTCCATTATGTGGTAAAGAGCCCCAAAAAAGCAAGCCAGCAAGCAGCAGCATGTCCCCTTCATGCAGCCAACACTGAGAAGAGCTGCTCTGTGCAGGTTGCTTCACTCTGTCATTGATCCCGTGTATTTGCTCTCTCCCCGTACACTGGGTTGCTCGTCCTGCTGCGTGCCCGCAGTTCCCATGTGAGTTTTGCTGTATGCTTGGAATTGTCACTCCCTACTTCTGGGAAAAGAGTAAACTGTTCAGTGGAAAATCTTACTAATTTATCGGAAGAGATTTTACCTTTACTAATAATCTGCCATGTGCTTAAAACTGAAAAGGTTGTGTAAATATTGAACTACCCTGTTAGTCACTATTTGCTTACCATGCAGCTTGTTATGGCAGGAAATTTGCTAGGCCACCTTGTACAGTTCATGTCCAGAGAACCTTATCAGTGGGAAAGAAAAACCCTCCCTTACGCCTCCCCAGAACATGTTAGACAGAGAAATATTGATTTTTAATGAAGTTCTTTTTAATATTTCTACAAGGTCACAGACTGTATTTGCTTATTTCAGCTTTCTCTGTTTAAAGAGAGAGTCAAAGCTGACTCTTCCTCTGAAGAGCAAGCATGAGGCTTGTCTGGGCCAGGGTATTAACTGCTTGTAGAGGTGCAGGAGGATATGAGATCTATCAACCAAAGTTCCTCTGAGGTTTTTCCAGCTCTCCAGTGAACGTTTTACCAAAGCTGGTGAGTCTTCTCCAAGGTGAGTGGCTCAATGGAGATGACACTTTGCTGTTTAGAAGCAGCTCTCACAGACTAAACATGAGCAGAAAGACACAGCTGCCTCGAGAAGGCGAGAGCACAGGTTTTTACCAGTTGCTTGCAGAAAATTCTGAAATCCAGCCTGTCTCAGCTGGTGTAATAAATGGGAAGGACGACTTATTTCAGAACTCTTCCTCCAAAATTTGCAGTGGATTTTTTCCTGCTAGGTTTCATAATAGAATAGAATAAGTGATTGAAACATGATCCTAATCTCTACTTATAACCTATGTCACTTGGTAGCTGGGAAATCACAATTCCTCAAACATTTAAATATGATAAATGTGGTTAGGTCCACTTCTGAGGCTTTGTACCTGCCTGCATTGTCACATCCTTGTGAATGCATAGAGGTCTCTTGCTCACTGTGGCCATCACGAGCTGATGTGGCCTGATATAACTCAAGTCTTGGGCTGCTTTCATTTGCAGTTAATTTATTTTGCTGTTTATAGAAGAGAGCAAGACAAGATTGTTGGTATTACCCCATTGAGTTAAAATGCTCTGTTAGTGAGTTTTCATCTCCTTTTTACAGGCACTGGTACTGGCAGAGGTACCCTTTACACCTGATGCCTTCTCTCATTTTCACCCACTCAGATTATCTGCATGTCTTTGTCAGGCCTGGGAAGCTCAGGGCTGTGCTGCAGGATCTTCAGAGTACCAGAGAAATGCAAATGGCTACACAGCTGAATTACTATGTGCACATGCACGTGGTTCTTCAGGAATTCTTCAATAAACTAATCCTAGCACATACATAATTTATAAAACACATCAGCACAGTCCTGCAGCTGTGTCAGGATGCACTAATTAGCCCAGCTAATGCTCTACTCTTATGAACAAGAGGTCTTTTCAAACATCTGAGAAAATGGCAATTCTCTAGGGGGAAAAAAGAGAAAAAACCAAAACCAACACCAACACCACCCCCCTTTCAATTAAAAAATCCAAACCAACACCCGACTGGTTATGGGAGACTCCAAGTTTGCCAAAGTTTTCTTCAGTGGTTGTGCAGGTCAAAAGCAGAGAAATCCCAGATGTCAGTGTGTTCTGTGATCACAGGAAATAATCTGAATTTGATGTTTCTACTTTGCCTGATTGAAGTCAAGGACTTGAACTTGGGCCTCCTGCCTTTCACTTGAGTGTCCTAAGCATCAGCCTGTTGCATTACTCAGGATGGGGTTTGTTCATCTTTTGTCTGAAATGCAAAGGGAAAAGGAAACAGAAACATTTCCTTCCACAAATACCTGGAGCAGAGCCTTGAGCCCAGCGCTGCTGGTTTATGGTTTGGTGAGAAAATGCTGGAGGATCCTTTCTCCCTTCTCCACCTTGTGTGATCTCTGTTGCAGAGAGCAAGACAGAGATGCTGATGCAGCTCTGTATGCTTGCTGTTGTCTCGAATGTGGGAGAATGGTCCTTTCCAAACTGAATACTGTAGGCATGATATTTTTTATATTATTATTTTGTTGTAGACACATAATACCTACCTCCTGAGTTGACTGGCCAAGCCAGTGAGCTGTTTGTTCTGGGATATGGCTGGCAGGCTCAGCTTCTCTGTCTCAGGGGTATCTTCCCGTTAAGTTCTAGTCTTGCATGGTCTCACCAGCAGCTCTGGTGTTGCTGTGCAGATGTAGGTTGGCACTGTTGCTGCTTTCAGAGCTGATCAGAGCTGTGCCTTTGCTGAAGCTGCCGTTTGCACTCCGGCTGCTTGGAGCTATGTGGTGCAAATGAGTAAAAATGCTCCTATAAGCAGGCAAAAAATGCTTGAATTTGAACTTTTGAAGGGGGAGCAGGTCCCTCGCAGCCAGACGATGCCTCTGGCTATGTCTAGCACTTTGGCGATTGGATGCTACAGGAGGTGCAGGTTTCTAGGTGTAATGTAGTCTCAGGACTATATTTTACTCCACAAACCACAGCTTCTTATTAGCAGCATTAAAAGCTGAAAGCACCAGCTCCTAGGTATTTCCAGGGCTCACTTTCTGGCCATTCCTAAATCCTAATCATATGATCTTTGGGAAAGTCTTCTGTGTCAGTGTCTTGCTTCCAGAACAAAGACTGAAACAAAAGTTGCTTCAAGGAAAGCCTAATCCATATTTTCAAGGAGCTTTGGCTTTAGTTCAGCATTTAAGGTTAAGTACTCATGAGATACATTTTGAACTCTTTAAAATGTGGATGTGTGGCAGAAAAGGAAATAGCATGGGCTTCAGAACTGAATTCTGTCAGGAAATAGGAAAGGAGTTGAAAGGTGTTTAAAAACAAACAAACAAGCCCCTCATACCCAATTAGGTTCTGAATAGAAGTTCATTGCCTGCTTCAAAGACTGACTTCTAAAAGTCTCAGCAATAAGTTAACAGAATTGGCTTCTCACTCTTGAGCTTGACAGCTCAAAATCACTGATCTGAAGAAGCCAAGAAGCCACAGCCAGGCCTCACATTGCTCTCTTGACAGGCCTGCCACAGGTTGTTACCCACTCGGGGTCACTCCTCCGCGTGCAGCAAGACCGCCCCTGGCTCTGACCAGCTGATTCTGTCTTGTTTTTTCTACAGCTGTCTGGTTTAGCTTCATATTGCCTGGGACGTGCTGAAGAAAACCCAAAGTGCTTTCCTCTAAGGACCTTAGTTCATGTCTGCCTTTGGGTCTTGGAGGGAAGGTCTGGGGCTACGTTTCAGGGTGATCTTTATGCAGTCTATTAAAATGAGGAAAATAATGCATCTTTGCAGGAGGAACAGAAGAGTCCACAACATGAGCCTCCTCTGACTTACTCTTTCCCTTCCTGAGGTTTCTACGTCTCCTCAAGGAGTCTTGTACATTTTTCTTGTCTCTAAGACCTAGAGAGACTTCCAGTGTTGGGTGGCTAGAAAGTAAAAATGAAACATCATAGCTCTGCTTCAGTGACATTTTAAGTATATTATGGCCAGACCTGGCATTTCCTGGCTTGGAATTACATCCTTGAATACAATTTTCTCCAAAGCATGAGCAAAGTCAGCTTCCCACCTATCTAAGCTTTGGAGGGAGGGAAAGGAAAGATGGTCTAAGCTTCAACAATCTGGGAATAAAAGGATGTACATATTTCAAGCTGGTTATAAGCCCCCTATTCCCAAAGTTTGTCTTTCACACACGCCAACTCTGCAGTGCAGTGCACTTATCTGCACACGGGGATGACAACAGCAGAAGTCCTGCATCTCCTTTAATGCAGGGACTGAGAGTGCTTCAGTGTGTCCGACAGGGCAGATCTCTAGTCTTTCCATAAAGAAGCTTTTTTTAGCTCATACATGTTTCTGATGATGTGGAAGATTTATTTTTAATCTGGGAAAGTCTGTAGCAATGTTTTGAATTCCTAAATGGCTGACTGACTGATAATCTATCTGAGGAACACTGGAAGCAATTTACAGCCTTAGATGGAGATTTTTATTTGCTTACACATACTTCTAAAGTCAAAACTTTTACAGTTCGTACTCAACAAGAGGGCCCTTCACCTCTCATATCCCCTGTATTTGCCAAGGAAGGGTGAACTTTCTCCTTCCCTCCACTAATGACCTCCACTAATGATATAGATGCAAAAGGTACAGATCATTTGTGGCCCATCTTCCCAGCTGTTAATGAACATGCTGGCACAATAGATCATCTTGCTAGAGACACACAAATTGCAGCAGACAGCAGGAGAAGTGGCTCATTAATCTATGCTCTGAAGTTGAAAATCTGCAAAAACATGGGAAGGTCTCCGTCTGAGTGGCACATCCTGAGGTCTCCTACTGCTGGGCCTGAAATACCTTTGATGTTTCTCCAATTTTATGCTACAGTCTCCAAAGCCAGTGTTTGTTTCCAGCCGAAGGGTAAGCCTACTCTAATCATACTCCTGCCAGATGAAAATTATTTCAGAACTTAGTCAGTGTATTGCTTAGCTGATTACATTTCTGAAGTTTAAACCAAATTAAATACTCAGCTGATCATACTATACAATTATACTGCCTAAAGGGAAGGATTTAATTTGTCTACAGCTGGGAAAGAGAAAACCCAAACCAACCTACCAAAAAAAAAATCCCCAAAAATTTTCAACTACAACCTCTGAGTAAAAAGGAAGCTGATGGTTGCATGAGCAGCTGAGATCTGCTACTATGAAACTGCTGCAGGGGGGAAACCTCCGGGACAGAGGCAGGCAGTCCTGCGCTGCTGGGCTTCCTATGGGAACCAGTTCAACTTCCAAAGCCTGTGGAAAGCTGACAGGTTTCTCCTGGCTTAGTGTGCTTGTTGACTCACAAGGAAAGCCCCAGAAGGAGCAGCAGGAGTGTTTGGTGGTAGCCAGGCTCAAACAGGGCTGCTCTGACTCCTGCCATCAGTGGAGAGGGAGCTCTTAGAATCACAGCATGGGTTGGGCTGGAAGGGACCAACCCGCCTGCCATGGCCAGGGACACCTTCCACCATCCCAGGCTGCTCAGAGCCCCATCCAGCCTGGCCTTGAATACCTCCTGGGATGGGGCATCCACAGCTTCTCTGGGCAACCTGTTCCAGTGCCTCACCACCCCCACAGTGAAGAATTTCTTCCTAATATCTAATCCAAACCTACCCTCCGACAGTTTAAAGCCATTACCCCTTGTCCTATCACTACATGCCCTTGTAAAAAGTCCCTCTCCACATTTCCTGTAGCCCCCTTTAGTTTCTGGAAAGCTGCAATAAGGTCTCCCCAGAGACCCCTCCAGACTGAACAACCCCAACTCTGAGAGTTTCAGCCTTTCCTCACAGGAGAGGTTCTCTATCCCTCTGATCATCTTCATGGCACTCCTCTGCCCTCACTCCAGCAGGTCCATGTCCTTATGCTCAGAACCCCAGAGCTGGATGCAGCACTCCAGGTGGGGTCTCGCCAGGGCAGAGCAGGGTAGAGGGGGAATTCCCCCCCTCACCCTGCTGGCCGCAGTACCTGGTAACTCTTCCACAAAAGCATTGCCCTATGGAGAAGTGATTCACTGGGGAAGGAGGAGCAGGGAGTTACCAAGACTTCAGTTCCCTCCCTCACCAATTCCACTTGTTATGGCCTCTTTGCTTGTGATATCAGGATATGAAAAGCCCATTTCACTACTGCTGATAGCAGCATATAATGGAGCTGCCTGGGTTGCTGTGGCTTCCTTCCATCCAGCCCTGACTTAAAATGGTTCTAGGATGTTACCCTAGAAAGTGCAAATACCACACTGAGACAGCTGGGTGCCGGTGATTTGCAAATGCACTTGCATTCAGGGGCAGTAAATGCACTAATAAAGTACATATTTACAGTAAGCAAACAGTGAAAAAGGGAAGTTCACTGCAATAAATATGAATTAGAAATGAGGAAATATGGGCAAGCAATGAAGGAAACAAAGGTCCTAAGAAGGGCTAGTAAGAGTGTTTGGTCAAATCCAGATCAGAAGGAACCTGCTGCTTTCCCAGGGGCTGAAAGTGCAGTTTGTCTGCAGTAGCACAGGGTGGGCAGGACCCCGAGGTGAGCTGCCCCGCCCCAGGAAAGCCAGCGAGCAGCTGAGGCTCCTGTTCCTGCAAACCAACAAGAATGGAGAATTTGCACTCGGGAGTTTTCAGCTAACCACACAGAGAGGTCTCTGAACTGCTAGTGTAGTGTGGAGGGTATTAATAAGCCTTGCTGCTCAGGAAAGCTCTGGGGGTCTGGGAAGCAGCCGTGGAAACAGGATGACCTAATTTCAGTCCCACTGGCTTGCTTTCAGTGCCAACAGAATGAAGATTTGATATGAGGCAAGCGCTAAAAAAGAAGCAAGAAAATATCATCATGGCTAATTAAATAGTGCAAATTGATAGGGAATGGCGTAGAAAATGGATTGTGTTGACTAAGCATATTTTTAAGCTCAGCTGATAAATGTAGAAGTTGCAGTAATACTTGGGCCACTGGAGAGGTGTTTTCAGTGTCCTAGGGCCCAAGCATTGCCTATTAAACCAGAGCAATCCACATTCAGTGCATTCATCATTAATCAACATTAACCCCAAGCAGCAAATCATTAGTGATACTTTTAGTGGACAGCACGGCCTCAGACGGGTACTGATACATCTATTAATGTCTTTATTAATGGCTGGGCAACATGCACACTACATCCTTTGCAGCCTGTATTACAAGCAGAAAAGATAATGAGAACAACGTGGCTCAGCAGCCAAGCAGCCTGCCACAGATCAGGCCCCAGATCAGGCCCTGATAAACTTGGGCCACTTGGGTATGGGAAAAAACCAGCCAGAAAAGCAGGGATTTGTATGGTTGAGGGATATAAAAAAGACAAGTCAATGTTACCGTTTCCTAACATCTTTTAGGATAATTAGGTGAAACCAGACTCCAAGCAGTTTCAACCCTTCATGTGTTTCATTGCTATCTGTTCATGGCTTTGTCTGGTGCAGCACAAGTCAGAGCTGGGGACTTCTCACAGAGAGAGAAGTTTTCTCACAGCGCTGTGTCTGGGTGGCTGCATGCTGCCAACACTCCTGCCGGTGATCCGCTGACACGTGAGCAGTACGGACATTTGTCCCTGTAATCTTGTACTGGACAGCCCCATTTCCAGCCCTGCTGGAAGTTAATGGTGCAGTGCATAATGCCCTGCAGAGGTAAACCTGCACCTCTCTGATGTACTGGAGAGGCAAGCTGAGAGAGAAACTCTAGAAAAAGCATTTCAAATGTTTTTTCATGTAACTACTCTGCATGCATCCTTAAGAAGCTACATTAAGCCCACATGTGCCATTCCCAAAGTACTGCAGCTGACTGGTCCGGTTGCCTGCTTTTTAATTAAAGTGAAAGCCATATTTGCCTTGTGTACAAAGATAAAAGCCCCTTTCAGCCCTTAGCTCTTTGCTAAGGAGGTTGTGATTCTTGTCTTTGCAGTTTCTCTTCACTGTTCCCCCACGCCTTGTGCTGCTCAGCCCGTGCTCTGGCGAGCAGGCAGCTGGAGCCATCCATGCCAGCAGCACCCTGCCAGGCGGCAGCAGGAACCTCACCAGGGCTAAATGACAACCAGACAAGGAGATGGGGAAGAGCCCAATATTAGGGCAAATGTGATCATAACATTATTGCATCCTTCTCTGAGGAGCTGCTCGGAGCACTGTGCTGAGGCCATTTCTTGTTAGTCTGATCTTTTCAAGTTTATGAACATGAATAGCTCTTTGGAAAATAGTCACGGGGGTATCTGGTTCTGTACGGCAAGAGTGAGGAAGGATGGGATAATCAGATATTTTGGCTTCACAATCTGTTCTCATATACTTCTGTGGTGGCATTTGAACTCTTAGAGAATTAATAAACTAATTCACTAAACAGTCGTGCTGTTGTTCACTAGGTTTGTTATCAGCTCATCTATGAAAAGTAGCAGCAGCTTGAGGATTTTGCTCCAAACACTTGGATTTTGCTTAGGGTAGTTCTTGATTACTTTCAACAAGATGAACTCATTTAAGTTCTTTTCTCATGAAAAGTATGATGGGGGAGCTGATTTATTCAGGCAGAGAATTCATCATTGCATAAACAGAGGAAGAGGCTGAATTAGCATTAGTGAAAGATCTATGAATGTTCCTGGAGAAATGTTATTACTTTAACTCAGAGAGCTGACTCTGGGGGTTGGCTTTTTCTCTTTTGCTCTCTAAGAGTTTCCAGTGGACTGCTCTGTGATGAATAATATCTCAGTTGTTCTTCTTTTCTTAAATAAATCTAATTATGCTTTTTCCATGCAGGAAATGGAATCAAATTATAGGTATCACTCATTCATCCTTTTATAACTCTTGTAATATTAGCAAGACAATGTCCTGCTGGTGAAGAAAGCAGTGTGCTTAGCCCTGGGCAGTTGGTAGAAGATAGAAGCATCTGATCAAATTACTCAGCTTCTCAAAGAAATCATTTTTAGAGGATGTTGATGATTATCATTTCCTTACCTCGTTCCACCCAGGTTGTTCCCAGCCATGGAAAATCACCATGGCAGAGGAGTGATGCTGGACAGGGGGATATGGCCAGTGCTGAGCACGAGGGTGCCACCAAGGCAGCTGGCTGGGATAACCCATCAAAGCGAGTGCTTGGTAGTTTCACACATATCTTGGATTCTTCTACAGGGCTTAAAGCATGTCATCACATACGTCTTGAATTATATATGAGCAGCTGATTGGACGTGGCGTATCTGTGTAACCACAGCGTTATCCACCCGCCTACAGGCTGCCGGCTCCGCCAGATGGGAAATGTTTGCTCCTGCACAGCCCAGCTGCGGTCTGTCTTCCTCCTGTGTCAGAGATCCCAGCTGCTGCCACACTGGGGTGGCCTCCATCCCAGCAGAGGTGCTATAGAATGGGGAAAAGCTCAGGTATGAGCATCCCACTGGGATAAAAGTGTTTCCATCTCTCCATCCTGCCCTGGCCATCTTCCCCTGGTACTTAGTACCACAGTGGCCCTGGGGGACAGGTGGCAGCCCCAGAGCATCAGGGAGCTGCAGCATGGTGGGTCTTGGACCACAGTGGTCACAGGTAGCTGGTGAGGATGGGTCCTGACTCCCCCATCGAGGGGCCTGGCTGAGGCCTGCTGAGAAGCTGCTGCTCGTGCTTTTATGCAGCTGTGGTAGTAGAAGGGGGAGAGGGCTGGACCACCAGCATGGTGTATTGGTAGCAGGGTGGGTGCACATCCTGTGCTCAGTGCTGGATGAGCAGTAATGGTCCCCTCTGTCCCTTGGGCGGGCAGGATCGGGGCTCCTGTCCCCAGCACCTGCATTGGCATTCAGGTAAGTGGCACCCTTTCACCCCAGGCACTCTGCAGCCTGTGTGCCACAGTGCCATCCGCCACAGCCAGCTGGGAGCAGCGGGCTCTGCACTCAGGCTGGAGCACGCAGACTCTCGGGAAATAAATCATCACTGGCCAAGGGTTGAGCCTGGTGTCTTTAGAAGTGGGTTTGTGGAGAAGCAATGCAGGGCTGCACTCATGGAAGTGGACTCTGGGCAACAAATGTGGTCATAGTTCAAGCTCCTCTCCTCACCTGTCTGCAGTGGACACAGTCAAAAACCACCAAATCTCCTAGATCCCCTAGAGATCTCCTCTACCTTTATTCCTTGTGAAGAGCTGCCCGCAAGTCCATAAAATACGTGCAGGACTGGGGCTGTCCAACCTACCTGCAGGGCTGGTGCCCTCAGCTGTGCAGACTGACTCCAGCTCCATGTGTGCTCAGGCAGAGCACATTTTAAGCAGACAGGCTCAGCACCCCCTTCCCAAGCAAGGGGCTCTTCCTTACTAGTCCCCAGCCCTGGGGAACTGACCCAGTCTGACCCCAGTTCTCTGTTTATTTCAAGTTTTATAGCTTTAGAAAAATTCCTGTCTGATGATCTAGACCTATTTACACCCCAACTGCTGTGTAGTAACATTCCACCAGTGCTAAGCAATATTTCATTCTGGGACTAAATTTGCTGTCTGAGTTCAGAAGCTCTTCATCACTGTGGGACCAAATCTCTCAAAATCTCTCTCAAATATTTATCTATTGCATCATGTCCAGAAAATTACAATCTGGACCTCTTTTTGGACTAGACAACTGAGAAAAACACTGCCTCTTTCCCTGGGCCTCTTCTTCACATGGGGCTAAACTCTCTATCCACATCCCTGGGAGCTGTGGAAAGTCTGGATAATGGAGATGATGGCAAAGAGTTATGGCTTTGTAAACAAGGACATGCAGGGAAACCAGTTAAAGGTAGTTCTATAGATCTGCTAAGAAAAGGGAGGGATTGGAGACCTGGGGCAATCCCGAGCCAGCTGCTGTTTTTGTTCCCATCTCTGACTGGTTATGCAGGTACTTTGGTGTCTGACCTCAGTCTCTGCTTGGCAAATGTCTACAGTGCTGGGCTAAGAAGGATCTTGCCTTCAGTAGCAGAGGAAAGAATGAAAAGTCTGGGACTGGTAACTTAGGCAAGAGGATTGAATACAACACAGGTCATGGTAGCTTGAGAGTTTATGAGATTCAGGAAACTTCACAAAAGACCAGGAATGACTTACAGTGTGTGACAGTTTCACATCCTCCTGACTACGTGGTTCTCCACTTCCCTCTGAAATGCCGTGCTGGGGCTACTGCCAGACAAGGCAGACCTCAGGCTTCAATCAACATGGCAATTCCCTTGTCCCTTCTGCTAATCGTTTTCCACAGCTCTCCTACCTCCCTGGCTATCAGCCTTGTCAAGGAAGACAGGCCCGATAATCTGCAAGGACTGAGCACCCATTCCCTGACTGCTGGTCCTCCCCCACCTCTGCCATCCTGGCTTCTCAGTGAGCTGGGATCAATGAAGTCTGAACTTCGGCAGCTTCCTGCCTAAAGGGAAAATGTCTTTCTCCACAACCAGCTCTGACACCTCTCATCAGCAGGAATTTCAAATTCACCAGGTAACACCAGTAACAAAAGCCCACAGCTAAACTGCAGGCCTGTTTCACACGGCCTGGTGCAGGGGCAAGTCCCTGGGGATGGAGCTGTGGCTGGAGGAGGGCAGTGTGTGCCCGCGGGGTGCCTGCGTGGCTGCTGCTCCCCCAGCCTCCCTGCAGGAACGCACGCAGCACATCCCCCTGCGCTGCCTGCACTCTGGCCGGGGCAAGCTGCCAGCTGGTTCCGCAGCCTCCCTCAGCTGAAAGGGCATGAGGAAACCACAGAGGATCTCTGTGGCCTGTGCCTGAAAACTTTTTCTCTATCTGACGCTGCCTCCTAATAGAATTTGACTGGTCGATACTGGCTAGTGTGCCTGGGGTGAGAGCATTTTAAAATGGGTGTTGAAAACTCTTTTATGGAGAATTTCCAGCCTGCTTATTGCTCCAGGTGGGAGAAGCCTGGAGGAAAGCCACATGTATGCAACAGTCTAGACATGTTTGATTTCTTTTTGGAATTAAAGAACAGAAGTCCCATAATACCCTCTTTTTTCTTTTTAGCATTCATACAAGTAGCCAATATAAACAATTCTCTCACTGCCCTGAAATCTGGAGTTGCTCACAGGATGAAGCAGTGACCTACTGAACCTCTGGGAAGAGTAATATTAGCCTCTGTCTGGTGTGCTGCCGCCTTGGCCTGTGCGGCCCCGCTGCCCGAGGCGCAGCGCAGGCGCTCCCGGTGCCGTGTGTCTCCAGGCTGCCTCCGGGGTGCTGCTCCCATCCAAGGAGAGCAGATGCACCACGAAGATACTGAACTCAAGGACCCCCCCGTACTTAGGCACATAACAAACCCTCTGCTTCTCAGATACAGCAGGCTCCCCAGCTTTGCTTCGATCCACCTGGAGGGCTAAGCTACTGAGGCCTTGTCCTGGGATCTGGAACTGGCATTAGATCCCATGTGTTGAACACAGAGAACATTTTTCCATCACACCCGAGAGCTGCTGCTCACGATGGATTTTGAAGTGCCTACAGACACATGTTCATGGCAGCAAGCCTCCAGGCTGACTTGCAGGCAGATGACTGCCATTTAAACAGGAGTCACTTCTGAGGCTGCCAGTGCCCTCGCTGCAGATTGGCTTCCATGCACAAGTGATGAAGTTTCTTGTCATGACATGAAATATCAGGATAAGAGTCAAGGAGGCTGGATAATTATTGCACTTGCAATCAAGCAAGGATGAGGGCTGCTTGTTCTTCTCGAGTTGGTGGTGGTGCTGCTCCTTTGGGCTTCCCTGAGCCTTCTGGCTACAATAGTGTTGCCTGGAGTTCTGATGCTGTCACTTCTCCAGATTATTTTATACAAATGGATTTTTCTTTTCTGGGTTTTCTGTGCCTTTAACTTTGGTTCTGCCTACACACTCATGGTTGGAATTGCACTGAAGAAGCACACAACGAAGAGCAATGTGAAGCAGCTGCCCATATATCCTGCTCAGTTTCAAATGCAGTGGAGGAGATGACAGCTGCCCAGGTTGGACTCCTGAGCATGGAAATGGCTCAAAAATTGACAAAATCATATTGAGTGAAAAGATCTACTCAGGAGTCAGCCTCTCTGACAGCACAAACAGCCAAGAATGGGGTGTCAATATTTTCTCTGTAATGGCAGCATGAGTGTGAGGGACATAAGAAATTATTAAATGTGATGAAGGCTGTGTTGCCTTTCAGCTAAGCTCTTGTCCTTGCCTTTTAGGACTTCAAGATAAAGAACTGGCATTTGGATCTAATCAAGACTTAGAGAAGCACACAAGCTGATAACATCTCAAGGCTTCCAGCCCTCTGGATTAATTTTGGTTTAGTCCCTGTATAGTGCCAAATTTCCCAAAGCTGTTTCGCAGGCTCTTGTCGCAGGCTTTGTTCTTCTTCATGTCCCACCTCAGGCATACATGGTGCTGGTTGGGTAGCTTTGCAGAGGTGCTGCATCCCACCACAAGCTTCTGGGTTGATTGACTCCCCTGTGTCCCATGAGCTTAGGAAAGCAACTTGGGGTCCCCTAGACCAAAGGTGCAACCCCAGAAAGAGAAGTTGCTGCATTTATCATGGCTGAAAATTCCTTGGGTATCTCTCTGTGTGCTTCGTTTCCTGCCTTGCTCTGGCAAAGTTCCCCGTATCCATGGTGATGATTTATTCCTCTAAATAGTTTCTATTCAAGAACAATATCGTGGGTCCTTCTCTGTTGTTGGTTTAATTAAAAATAACCTACTCTTCTCCTGGCATCAGTTTTGGCTGAAGCAGTTGGACACTGACCTCCAACTTCTCGGATCCGCCCTTGCTCCCACCCAGAGATGACCTTTCTGCCTCCCTGCCTCTCAGTGTAACCCTTGAGGACTGTCCTACTGCTCCTGACCTGTCCTACTGAGAAATCTCACATGAGCGGAGCTAGAAGGAAAACGCAGAGAGGAGGAAAGGAGAGAGCAGCTGAGCTCTTGCAGAACAGCACCAGACAGTCCCGTGTCTGCCCAGCAGTGAAGGGGAGCACGACACCCTGAGCAGCTCTGCTCTTGAGCTTTCCTTTCCATGGGCGAGGAGGCTTGCGATAAATAGGAAGCCTTGTGAGAACAGCATGGCCCGTGATGAAATGGCCTGTAGTGCATCACTCATCATCACAGCCTGGATTTTAAATGATCTGCCAAAGAGGGAGCCTTTCCCCTCCTCCCCAGTCCTTGGCTTCCAAAACAGATATTTTTTTACTACGAGTGGAACAAGGACTTGTAGTCTGAAAACTGGAAACAATAATGAAAGAAAATTAAAAGGCTGAACTGCATATTTGGTAAATCTTAAAGTGTCAATTTTAATGCATAAAAGTGAATAGGCAGCCTGGTCTCCATACAACAGGTGCCATTTGGTGTTTCTTGGGACACTTCCTTCTTGCTTTGCATAATGAAAGAGACAGAGCATCTGGTTTCTCTGCTTCATTTTAAATGCCAGTGCTTATTTTGTTAATACATTTACATTCCAATTTTCTTCACATGTAGTAAAAAGGAAATGCTTTGAGGTTCTTCTACATAGAAGCACATTAACGTGCTTGATTTTTAGGCACCAGTAGCAGACGTACTCAGAGCCTGGAGTTCAACCATGGAGTGAGGAGAACGGACTTAAGGGAATTGAATTCCCATCTATGAAAGCAGTTCCTGAATCAGTGAAGCAATTTTCTGACTTGTTCCATTAAATGCAGCCAGCACCAGCTTAGGCTGGGAGACGGATGAAAATCTGTCCACAAAAAAGTATGGAATACAACCTTCCAAACCGTTTTTGCTCTGATGCACAGAACAGCATCCCAGGAATGCCAGGTTGCTGGCTAATCCAGAAGGGCAGGTACCAGGTACATTTCCTTCTGCAATACTCAGGCTGCGAAATCTTTTAAAGCAGTTGCGGCGCCTTTTAAACACACAGTGGAACTCATCCTTATAAGGTGGGAAAGCTCCGTGTTCTGCTGTTAGAAGATACGAATGTGAGCTCGGCAAGGATTGCTTCACGTGAGCCCTTTATCTGAGAAATTGGCGATAAAACTGAAGAAGTTCACGTGACACAAGAAGAATTTCTCCCTTATCTAAAGGAAGCCGGAGATGTCAAGTCAGAGGTACAATATACAGGATGAGTTACGAGGAGGAAATGATGTAAGGGGGCCAGACAGTTTGGAAACCTGCCTGCTTGCTTGTGTCCTATTTTGTGCCTTGGAAGATTATACTGACATCAGTACAATATCGATTTTAAATACCACTGACTGGAAACTTGAATCTGTCAGCTGTATGACAAAATGACAAAATCCAAAGTCCTTAGGACCCTGAAGTGTGCCATCTCTATTTTTGACCCCTCTTTGACATTGAACTGGGAGAAACCGAGGGAGGATTTTGAGATAAGCATTTCAATCTATCAGTTATTTGTCATTTCCCTCATGCAATTTTTTCTGAAAGTAGCAGCCTCTATGCCTCTGAAAGTACAGTGGGGGAAGATGCTGTGCTATCAAAACAGTTCATTTGCCTCTTACCAGACACCCACAAAGTTTGCCCGGAAGAGATTTTTTAATCATTTAAACCTTTGTTTTAAGATGGCTTGTCTCCTTTAAAAGCAAAGAGGAAAATGCTACTTCTTGATATAGAATATAAGCATGCCAATATTAAATTCCGTCTACTTCCTCCATACCCTTTCCAAAGCCAGGCTAGAAACATCTTGTCCCATTGTAAGAAGCCTGTGTGGTCCTCAGCTTCTCCTGACACTTGACTCTAGGTAGTGTCTCTCTGCATGCTCCCTGGTTAATCTTGCCATCTAAACCCTCTTGCTTCCATCCCTCACGCCACTGTTTCTGCCTATTTCATGTTTTACCTCTTTACAGTCTCTCCTTCCCCACGTTTGCTTTTGCCTGGTCTCAGTGCTTGGCTGAAATGCTGCTTACCCTACCCAGCACGGTGTGATGGAAAGCCGGACATCAATCATCCCATGTCTAGTCCACGGACTCCAGAAAGAACAGTTACAAGGCACAGGACTCCTGGTGAAACCAGAGGGCTGTGAGGGGAGGGCCACATGCTCACCTGGTCCCCAGGAAGCTTGGCCAGGATGTCTCCAAAGTAAAACCCAGGTACCTCAAGAAGAGGTCACCAGCAGTACTGTAGTTGTGGTGCTGTGAGGCTATGCTATTCAGACATGGTTTTTTATCGAGAAGCCCATCCTTCATGAGGAGCTCAGACCAGGTTTTCTTAAAGAATAGCCCTGGGTTATTTTTATCAAAGACAATGTGGACACTAGAAGTAGCATAATGGGGCTCAGCATGATTTACTTTTTTCCAGGACAATGGCCATTGTTCTGGTGGAGCTGAGGACAGTTAGGGCTCTTACCAGTTGCCATTTTCATATAAACCGGAGCAAAAAGCAAAACAGAACCTGACTCCTCAGCTGGGCAGAGCAGTGGTTTCTCTATTACTAGTGTAACTGAAATGTGATAAAAACACAATCCAGTCTCTCAAGCCAGCATATAGGATGAAAAAGAGAGTGTTAGTGGAAGCCTGCTTTTTTTTGGCCTGAGTAGCCTGATGAAAATTGGCCCTGCTCTGAGCTGGCGGCTGGACCAGCTGTCCTCTCAGGGCCCCTTCCAAACTGGATTTCCTGATGGTGCTCAAGAATGACAGACCTTTACTGGCCTGCATGAAAATTTGACTCGAACTTCCACAGACAGTAAACCAGAGTGAGATTCAAGGTCCTAATTCCATTTTGAATTACAAGTCCAGGACTCGATGTGGTTTTCTGGTTTTGTTTTTCATCAAGCCCAGGGTATCCCCTGGTGTGGGGCTCCCCAGCAGCCAACCCCCTGGCCTAGAGGTTCAGCCAGTGCCTCCCACCTGGCAGTCCATGCATGTGCATGTCCTCCCTGAGGGCTATACCCTGTAGTGGTAGCTCTTTCCAAGACTTCCATCGGAGCTGGAAGGAGTGAGAGATGTGTCTGTAGCTGTACATTAAAATGCAAGGCCTGAATTTTTCTCAGTGGGACTACACGTAGAGTGAATGCTGCTTCTGCTCTTACAGGGAAGCTGGAAGGCAGATGCTGGCCCTGTTCCTTCTTCAGAACATCCATCCCAGGCTTATCTGAAAATAGAGACCTACACTGGGGCCAGGCTGGTCTGAATGTGCCTAATAAAAGGTGATGGTACCAATGTGAAAGGATGCTCACACATGCAGCTCTGGGCTGTGCTCAGGGGAAACACCCACATCAACAGTGACCATGGAGGGCTGGAAGTCTCTGGCTTGTGCAGGCAGAGACCAGGGGGAAACAGACCTGCTGTCTGGAAGGATGAGTTTGCTCCAAGGAGATTGGTACTTCTGCTGAACCAGACTGGAGAACAGGAATTTTTCATTCATTTGCACCCATCTCTAATTTCTTCCACCAACGCTCTAGCAGAACTGAAGTCTATTGATGTTTAAAAAGCTCTTGGAGCCTGTTTTTTCTCTCAGGGTATTTTAGATGTATGCAATACACTGTGACTATGCTCCCAGAAACCTGTTGGATGGGCTGGATTTTGTAAATATGAATGTTAAGTCACAGATAAATGAACAAAGCAGATAAGCAGGTACAAGAGAAAATATTGCTGTAAATCCAAGGTGTGCCTGCTCCGTAGCCTTATTTGGGAATCAGGAAGAAACCAGCACTCAGTCCTGTTCAAGGTAATGGTAGTTTAGGTATTGGCCACACACAATTTGGACCGGGCCCAGATCCTTTTTCTCCCTCCTTTTTTAATTGCTCTTGCCATAATTACCACTATTGTTGTATGTAGTTGGTTTTTTTCCCCTTGTGTACAAAAGCTATGATGCAAATGGGAGTCACTCCCAGAGAGTGCCCAAGGGCTGGGATGCCACTGCCCTGAGACGGGTCATGCTGCAAAATAATAAGGGTCAGGGGACTCAATCCAAACCAGATGCTGTCGGTGAACACGTTGCTCCATTGCTGTGCTCCAAAAGAAGTGCCAGAGTCACGAGCTTTGGTCATGCCCCAAAAAAATCTGCACAGCTGGGCTGGGACTCACCTCTCCTCTGTGGTGGTCATACAGGAGGAGTTGGGCTTTTTCTCCCCCAAGCTATTTGAAAGTCCTGGGCAAACAAGGAAACTGGCCCTGGACAGGAAACTCAGCAATTGCACAGTGCTGACAAATGTCCAGAGACTATAAACCACAAAAGGATGGAGAAAATAGAGAGCCTTGTGCTCTCCACTTTGTTTTTCATGTGTAGGGATCTCAGGTACCAGTCACAAAGAGACCAGATGTCTGCAGACAACCCCTGATATTTACATTTCTTTTCAGCTAAGGCAATGTAATTTGTGGCTAATGTGATGGTTTAAGAAAACAGAATCAGAAAGGAGTGAAATTATTTATGTCTTTCAGCAAGACCCACACAGCCTGTTCCAGCAGCTCTACAGCCCCAGCCTGAGCCCCTGGGCAGAGGGTATGTGCATGGAGATGACACAGCGCTGTGAGCTCTGCTCAGCTTTACTATTAGCAGACACTATTTGAGCATGTTTAAAGTGGTATTCCTGTAACCTCAGGCTTATACACTCTGCTTTCCTCTCACTGAAGTGAGAGTGCTATGGTGCTAAACTGAACTCAGCACAAGGGAGACCTGGGTACTTTCAAAGTTCACAATGGAGCCTTACTTGAGCCAGGTGATGAAGAAGTACTTATGTTTATTTTCTACAATGTCAATTGTGTACTTTTTGCATTGTCTGTCCTTCAAAGAATGACAGTTTAGGGATTCAGGGGGATGAAGGGGAATGTTTGGTTACTTTTTTTGCCTTAGCAGAAAATCATCCTTGAATAAAGATCCCAGAAATATTATTAATCCCAAAGCAGTATTTTTCAGAAATTACGAGTATGTGGAACAGAGTCTATGCACACATATGATGAAAGTTTTGTCTTCTGTCCTGTCACAGGACACCTCAACAAGGTGCTGTCAGGACAGGACTTAACTGTAACTTTTCAACGAACCCCCTTAATCAACCAAGTTGATATATATTTATGTAGTGCTAGGGCTGAATTTGGCACTGCCTTGGCAAAGGTTTGCAAAAGTGTAATTTGCATGTAAGTTCCCTTGTGTTCTTAGCCAAATATTCACACCTTTTTGGTTTTGATTTCCATTATTCTTCAGGGTACCACATACTCGAGGTACCTGAGGTGCACTTAGGCACACTTGGGTCTGAAAGAAAGAGGGATTAAAATAGGCTTCATTAGCTGTGGGAAGAGGTCTATCAGCAGGGAACTAGAAATGTTTCTCATAGAACATAATTCTGGCTCTCTACCTGAGATGGCTATGACTATTAGTACTGTTCATATCAGTAGTTGTAATGATTTGTAGTAGAAAATAATACATTTCACTGTATTTCCCATACAAATATAGTCAATTCATTTCACACAATTGGCAGCTCTCTTAATTTTTTCACATTTTCCCCTTTCAGAAAATACTTACCATTCTAAAAGGAGCAAACCACCTTTATACACAGACAGGTAGACTATGCCATGAGGGTTTTTCTTTTATGTGGGTGTTGCTATAAAGAAAGATTATAATCTAGGGCTCTTGCTTGCGGGTTATCTTGAGAATCATCTAAGTTCACTCATAAAAGTGGAGGATATGGGGTGGGACTTCATAATAAATAACCAGGATATTTCACAAAATCTCAGTATCTTGGCATTTCCAATTCCTAGTCTGCTAGACTGCAGTGCTGTGAACAGTGTGGCCCAGAGATGTCAGGTGTTGGAGGGGTGTTCAGAGGAACAAGACAGTGCCAAAACCTCAGCCCCAGAGCTGCCAAGTCTTACAGTAAGACCAAGACACTTTCTTTTTCTTCCCAGGCTTTTGTTTTCATCAGTACTTTTCAAAGTCCTGGCTGATGCAGTACCTGAAAGGCATTTTTTTCAGCTCAACCTTACAAGAGAGAGTAAAGAGCACCTGTGGCTCTTTACCACAACAGTACAAGGAAGTTTTCTGAGGCTCATGCTTTACTAGCTCAGCTTCTCCAGCCATAACCATTTGGGTACAACACGCATAACCTGCACAATGATTACAGCAAGAGAAAAATCCTTGATGATTTTTTCTGCCCCATGGTCTGTGCACTGCCACCAACATCAGGAGGCCTTCTGCTGTCCCTGACTATAACTCTATTTCCCAATACCTGCAACCTCAGATATCACAGCAATTACTGCGGTAAAAAATACCTTGTGAGATGAAGAAAAGAATTTTTTTTAAAGTTAGAGATTAAGTAATCGAGAGAAAGAGTCCAGCACACTGACCTTGTGGCTCATTCTCATCATCTCTCTTTTCCCCAGATGGCGATGTCCTGACTTCTTGTCCAAGGCAGCGGTGACTGCTTGGGATCAGCTTCTCAGAGCTGTGGCTTTAAGCAAGATATACCAGGCTGCATATCACCAAAATGCTAAGATGGAGAAGGAGACCATGGTAACAAGCATCTTAGCTGGAGAAATGGCCTTCACTGAGAAGAAAAATGCTGGATGCACAACAGCCACAGGGCTGCTTCTGCAGGTAAGACTGGCTCTTTTCTTCCAAATGACAGCCAGCTGCCACCTCTCTTTCGAAGGTTCATTGCTCTGGAAGATATGACTGCCATGAGGTAGCATATTGCTGCTCGGGATGGGGAAATAACATTTCAGCCTTTAGCCTTTTTCTGGCAATTTGCATGAAAATGGATTCCAACTCTTCTTTGCCGATTGAAGAAAAACAGGTGTTTGCCATCCAGTATGTTTTGAGCCAAGGCTTGTGTGGGACAGATAAGATAGGGCCAGTGGTTCAGTGTCAGAAGAGAAGTACTAGACACATGCCAGGACTGAAACAACCTCTTCCCAAGTGGGTCCAAGTGGGAGTAGGCTCCACTGTGTCAGCCCCAACACCAGAACCATTCTGCCTATGATGAGGCTCCTACTTCATCCACAAAGCTGCCAAGTTCTCCCACAGCAGTCCTTTCACTAAATATATAGGGTCAGAAGCCAGGCTGCTGTTGCTATGCAGGCTGCCTCTCAGCCAGCTGAGAGTGCTGAAACCCCATCTACTACCGCCCTGTGAAGAGGATAGGGTAGGGATGTTCAGGGCATTTTTGGCCAGGAACGGTGATGGTGAGTTTGCTGTTAGCCAGAACAAAAGAAAAAAACACATCTTCCTTTCTGTTAACAAGTGGCTCTCCTTTTTCAGCAGGGGAAGACCCAGGGGAGCTGTTAGGGCAGGCAGCTTTTGCTTTCCAGAAAGGAGAGCACCACTGCTTTCTGCCTGTGTCCTGGAGGGCAATATACAGCAGCGCATCTTTACCTAGACAGTTGTTTAAACAGTGGACACCCGAAGCAATGAGCCCAGCCCCAAATTCTCCACTCAGTGTTTCTCCCTCTTGCACCCGGTTGGGCTTTGGCCCTCCATTTCACAGCTTGGGTCCCAAGGGGCTCCGCTGTGGCTCAGGAGGGAGAGCCGGGCGCTGCAGCGGGAGGGGGAGGAGCCGTCCCGGGAGGAGCCGGAGCCGTCCCGGGAGGAGCCGTGCCGGGGTGGCCGCACCCCGCGGGCGGCGGAGCNCCGCCCCCCGCGGGCGGCGGAGCCGGGCCCCCCCCGCCGGCGGGGCGGCATCGCCCCCGCCGCCGCTCCTTAACAGGCTGGAAGGGTTCCACCTTTCCTGCGGGGGGGCGAGCCGGCCCGCGGGACCCAGCCTGACCGTAGATGGCTGTGGAAGCCTTCAAGCTCCCGGCCAGCCGCCGTGGGGCCAGGCACAGCCCAGGGTGGGAAAACCTGGCGGGGGGAGTGGCATGGCCCAGCAGGGATCTCGGCTGTTGTCCCTACAGCAAGCACCAGCCACCGCTGGGGTCGGGGACAGACAGAGTGGTCAGAGGGGAGTCCAGTCTACCCGTGCTGCCGTGATCCGGCTTGTGTGCATCACTCATCCAGGGGACCCAGCCAAGGTCACTGACTGCCGGGCTGGACAGCAGCCACACTAAACCCCGCTTAAAGCTGTCATGTAAAAAGCCTACAGCTTGATTCCCAGGCATCCCACACGGAAGTGCAGCTGTCCTTCCTGGGACAGGAGCACAACTACAGGGAAGGCCTCTGCTTGATGTCTGCCCTGCAAAAAATATTAAATAAATAATAATTTTTAAAACGTCAGGAAAGAAACACGTACCGATTCACTGGGGTTAAGTTGTTGGTCTAACAAAAGACATGAGAGACTGATGTCTTGGCACATGGACTTCAGGCTTAATGTGAGGTCTGCTCCACCACTCAATATTATTTATTACTCCTCAGCCACTTCACCTCCCTCTCTGCTATTGAAGAAATAGCTTAGGAAAAAAAAAATTAAAAAGCAGAATATATAAATGGAGAGCAGGACGCCCTGGGAGGAGGTCCTGGAGATGGGAGAAGACCTGTTTATGGGACAAACTCTAAATGGTAAAGGTGACCTCTGGCCCTGACTGCTGGGCTACAGCCACAAAGAGCACAGGTGGAACATGCAAAAAGGCAGGAGCCCAGCCTGAACGAGGTGGTGGCTGGGCTGCCCGAGAGCCTCCTTCCCTCGGTCTGAAAGTGCCGCTGTCTGCATTTCTCACACCTCTCTTTACTTGCTGTGTATCAAAGCTAATTTTATGAGAGGCTTGGAGGGAAGGCACAAGCAGGTAGTCATGGCTCAGAGAGTCAAAGCACTACAGGGGAGCCCAGGGCTTGCACAGCTGGTTTGGAGCCTCCTCGTAGAGAAGAGATTAAAGGAAGCTGGGGAGGGCAGCTTACCTAGTTGCCTGCTGAGTGCTGCCCCTGCTGTGTGCTGTTGGTGCTGCCAGCGGCATTGCCCCCGTTTGTCTTACAGCACTGGACATACTGCTCCACAAGTGTCACCTTCCTCAAAGTGGAGCCACTGCAAATGTAAAGGAATGAGGTTCTCTGCTGCTTTCCAAATAAGAAGCTTTCTGATACAAGAGGTAACTTTGCACTGCGCAGTTTGATTTCCGGTAGCTGGGCAGAATTGCTCCCACTGCACAGAGAAGAAACAGCCAGGAAAATGAGCTACTTAGAAGACAAGAATAATGAACACAAGATGATCTTCTGTACAAAGGCATGCATAACCCATAGCTGCTTCTAGGCAGCATTTTTTGCTTGCGGAGTGTAGAAGCTTAACCTGTTCTGCAGAGACAGGCAGGCTGCCAACCACCCAGGTGCTCCCTGAACCCTCCGGAGAAGTGGGGTGAAGGGACTTCTCCAAGCAAAGCCCATAGCCATACCTCTTTGTACAATGGCTAGCTTTAGGCTCCAGGAAGTGTATTTTGGGAAGGCAAGCTAATGGACCCGTGACTTTAGGCTCAGCGTGTGGGTCCTGGTCCAATTCTGAGAAAAGTCTGAATTTGGATCCCAGCCTCACTGACTCAGTATCGTGTTCCCCACTCACTGCTGGACCACTGTGTGCTGAGAACAAGCCGACATGCCTGGAAGGCTCTTGGTATGTTTTTCAGCTGTACAAACTACTTTTCTGAAGGGAGTGAGCTCTTCCTCCACACCATGCTGTGCTAAGCTGTGCCACCTCTGCTGCTGGTGGAGGCAGGTGGCTTGGCATCGTACAGAAGAAACTGAAAATCTCAGTGCCCAGGGCAGCCTTAGGAGCACCTAGATGATACTACAGGAGCCTTGATTAGCATCCTGAAGACCACAGATAACAGGTAAGAATCAACCAACTCCCTTCACACCTAGTTTTAGTTTAGAGCATTTTAGAGCGTTCATGTCCTGTTGGTGCACTATGATGAGGTTGGGCCTCTCTAGAGTCACACGGGTCTGCATTTTCTCAGCCCTTTATGAACTATCTGTCATTGTGGCTCCATACCCAAGAATGGATTGTGAATATAGTTTGCGGTTTGATGACACTGTGACCCATCTCACTACTGAAATAAACAATTGATGCTACAAGCATGAGGAGACGGAGAGGCCGTGAGAGGTGCATTTAAAAGCCAAAACCAGGAGTGAAGCATGTCCTGGAATTTGGAGTACTGATGGTGAATTTTGCTGGTAGCTGATTCCCCAGTGGCCACGGCAAATGGTGTAACGTGTTACTCTTTGCAGTAAACTTTTGCATATTTGAGGACTGGCACTGTGTCTCACTTAAATTTTTTCTTCCCTAGACTAAACAAAGCCTGCTTCTTCCAGTCTCCTCTCAAAGGTCGGGTTTTCTAGACCTCTGAGCCTTCTTGTTACTTCTCCTTTGGACTCTCTCCAACTGATGTGTATCTGTTTTAAAAACTGGCACCCAGAGCCAGACACAGGACTCCATCCACAGCCTTACAAATGCTGAGGGGCACAGAAGGTTTGCTGCTCATGTTCTACAAATGACACTGCTTTGTGCACGCACTTCTGGACATGGATTTCCTTGGGAAAGGCCTGAGAGAGCTGCAGCTCTGGCATTACCATCTGCCTGCATAGCATTCATGCCCTGCCATGCCACTGCAATTGCACAGCATTCCCTGGCTGCTGACAGTACTGTCTGCTCCAGATCTGTTGATGTGTGCTCTTCTGTGTTTGCTCTGCATATGTAATTCACATAGCCTCAACTCTCACACCATGCACTTCTCCACAAAGAATTAAAGACTGCAGTACGTGCCTGGCCTGCTTGTATTGCATTTTGTTTTGTATCAAATTTCTACAATCCGTCACCCTCCATGGTTTCCCCTACAGGATTATCCCAGGCCTGCATCATTGATGGAGCAAAAATTATGAGCAAGTGAACTTCATGCACGATCAGGTCTTACCCCAGCTCTCTACAACCTGTCAGGGATGATGGGGCTGTGTGACCACAGCACTGAGCTCTCTGGTGATGCGTTTCTGCGGCAGTATCCTGCAGATCTTCCCCCAGGAATGCTTCTTTTGTGAAAAACTGTCCCATGGATGGATGGATGGATGGAGCCTGGGGTCTGCAGACAGCTACAGACCACTGCAGCAGCATGTAAAATCTCGAGCAAGCACCCTCAAAGCGCTTTGCTCTCAATATATCTGAGTGCAGTCATGAGTTTGTTCAGGCAGGAATTGCTGACCCACTATGGAAACAACTGTGACCCACAGCTGCGTGCCCTACCCATACAGGCTGTATCTGTCAGGGACCCAGCGCATCCCAGAGCAGTGATGGATGGCATAGCAATGACTGCTGCTGCTCTGGTGAGTGTTAGACTCGCGGGTTAGTGGCAGAGCCATGTGGGAAAGAAGCCAGTGCAGTGTGTTGTAGCTGAAGTATGATGAGGCAGCTGCCTTGCTCAGAAGAAATGAAATGTTTGTTGGCTTTCTCTCTGGAAAGTGATTCTAAGCCATGGCCAGAAAGGGGTTCTGCTTGAAAACAGCCTGAGGACACCACTGTACAAGTGATATACTTGAAGATGGGGGAGGGCGGCTTTTTTTTTCAAGCACTGTACTACGGAATAGCAGACTTGCAATTATGGAGAACATCAAAGTGAATGGATTTTAAGTGAAGTTTTTAAGCTGGAGCTAAATAATGATAGGTCTGAGAGCTCAGTGACTCTCGCATAAAAAAAGATTTTCTGTGAAGGCAAGGGTGGAGCCAGAAAGAGACTAATCCTTGTGCTTGTCATTCTCCTACCATGTTGCAGCTGTTCCCTTTCCAGAAAAACTTAACAACATTAACCTCCAAAGCTTGTCACACTTGTTCCACGGTCAGTTTTGGTGCCTGGGAAGTGGGGAAACAACAAATTCTGCCTCTTGCCTCTTTAAGCCATGGGCACATCTTCCGGCAAGCTCTGTGCAGAGAGCGAGAACAAGGGACTCAAACCTGTGTCTCCCTTTTGGTAGCACCAGGAATGAGCCATCCTATATTTCATTTGCAGTCTCCAGAAGTAAGCAGGTTCTCCTGCCTTCTTGTTACCATGTAGAAGGCACTGGTTGGCTTTGCCTTTCAGAGCTCTGCTCATGGAGGTGTGTAGCTTCTGCAGCAGCTGCTGCACCATGGCTTCCCCTGTGCCTCAGGGCAGCCTCTACCTCTGCCTCCACCAGGAGAGATGGCACTGAGCATGTCCTGGATCAAGCCTTTGGTTTGTATGTGGATACACCAGTTGTCAGGGATTTGTGTACTTATGGTGTCCAGTTTGAAGTGTGCTCTCGTCTACACTTTAATCCATGCCCTGTCTCTTGTAGGAATATGGAAAATGCTATTGTCTTTAGCTTCTCTGGTCCCTAAGTCTCCTTATTGTTTGGGCCAGAGAGAGGTACTGTGTCAGCACTGTGAAATGAAATGTCCTTTAGAGACTGACACAGAAAAGCAAAAAGACTGAGCAAAAAATGCCCACAAAGACCTGCCCCTCAGTAAAGGGCAACTTGCAGGCAAAACATGAGAAGTACTCACCCTGGGTGACTGAAGGGCTCTATGCCCATATCATAGAATAAGGATGGTAACCCCAATGAGGTGGTCATTGCACTGTACAATGTGTTTCATCGGCATCTAACATGACTCTGTCAGTGCCACTGGATGGTTTTACTCCCTGTGTCCCTCTGCAGAACCAGCTCAGCAGCTGCCCAAGTTGCTTGGGTTGCATGATGCTCCTGTGCACTTCTGAGCAGCAAACAACACCTTTCCCTTCAGGGATAAAGTGAGGGAGCAAAGGGAGCATTGTGTGGGCAGTGTTGGTCAAGTACTCCTTGAAGGATGAAAGTAGATAGGGGTATATGTCATAACAGGAATATAGGACTAGAGGTGTAATTCCTGATTCTATTGTTGTTCAAGTGACACTGTGAAAGCAAAGGGAACAACCTAGGGTATACTCTGCTAGAAAAGTAAAATCAGGATTTTTACAGGGGAAAAAAATAATTTTCACAAAATGACACACATCGAACAATATTATCAAATATATAAGAAGCCCGCTCTGTAAGTCACTTTGGCCCTAGAGCTCATGCTCTGAACAAGCAAGGCTGACCTTCAGTCAGCAGAGGGAGGAGATAACATCCTCTTCAGGTACTTGTGCAATCCCACAGTTTAGGGTGAAGGACTGAGGAACCAATTTTGGAAGATCAGGTAATTGGGAAGCGAAGTAAAGGGAAAGAGTACTTGGGATGGTAGGGTCCTAGTAGAAGAGGAAACACAACTTGGGGGAAGAGGCCCTGAAGGAAAGAAGATGTTTTGTACTTGGGAGCTTCATTTGAGGCTTTTTTCTTTTGTCGAAACACAGCATTTCTACCTTGGTTGTCTCTTTTTTTTTTCTTCCTCACTTCCACCTATCCCTGGATGACCATGGCAATTATTCCATGACTCTACTTAAAAACACAAGTTCTACCCAATCCCTGGGCACAAGCCTCTTCCTCCCTAGACCCCACTGAGCTCAATCAAATTAATGTCTGCATGTCCCAGGGCCTGAGTTATTACGTGTGTCCTGGGTTGATGACATAGAAATTATGAAAAAGAATTTAAGTAGTTGAATTCTTTACTGTGACAGCCCAACATGCAGTTCAAATTTAAGTGCCAAATTTCTGAACAACAAACTTTTTGTCCATCTGCAGAATATAAGTGCTGAAACCTGGCTGTGAGACTTCCCAAAACAAAAACCAAGGGCCATTCCAACACAGCCTTGTTCACGGTAGTACAGTGATGAAGCTCACCTGCCGGGCCTCATTACAGAAGCTTATGGATGTTCTTGGCAAGAAAACAGATATGTCCCCAGGGAAGCTCGTGACCTGTAGCTAATATGCAAAGCACAAAAAGAATGAGCAGCAAACAGTAGCCAGAAATACCCTAATGCCTTCGGGTTTCTTCCTCTTTTCATCTGTTGCAGGCTGAAGAAGTAGGATGTACGTCCAACCGTTCCCACGGTGACTCTGTCCCCTGCCCTGCAAAAAGCCCACTCTCCCTTCATTGGATCAGAAAGACTTTACTGGAGAGCCACTTGGTCCAGTGGGGTTGGAACAACGCCCATGGAAACCAGCAGCAATCTTGTACAGAGAAGAGAACTCTAGGAGTAATGAAAGGAAGTAAGGAAGACCAGAGTACTGCGGGGCTCACAAGCACCTCTCCCATCAGCAGCACCAGGCTCTGTAGCTCCTGTTGCTGCTGTGCTTCCCTCTCCCATTGCAAGCTCCTCTCTTCTCCTTCCTGGTTCTGGTACCACTCTTTGCAAGGGCAAAGGTCAAGTGGATTCTGGGAACTATCCCAAGTTTGGAAACAGTCTTTTCCCCCTCCCCTCACTATTGCTCATAAGTTCACAAAACTCGGCCAAGAACACTCACTTCCTTTTGTTAAGGAGTTTGTAAAAAGCTAATAGTTGGGATGGGCTTAGGAGTGAAAAAATAAGATATTTCCCAGAAATCCAAGAAAGAATTTTGAGAAGCAAGGATGATGAAGTTAGAAATACAAATGTCATGGACAATTAGGAGAGAGGCTCTAATACACTAGAAACCTCCCAGTAGTTCTCGATACGATAACAGTTTATTGCACTTATGTTCTCTATTAAATTGCCTATTCCATCCTTTGCCCTGTGCAAGAAGAAATAGGTGCATGAACAGGATATTGGCAACTAAAACCCTTTTTCTACTCATAGTATCATCAGACTCTGTAAGAGGTCACTGGGTGTATTTTATACAGGTAAGATTAGTAACTTTATGAGTATGGGGACAGTTGCTTTGCGACTCAACTCCAAGTAACCAAAGAGGCAGCATCTAGAAGATTCAGCCTCGCAGAAACCCACTGCATGTCTCAGGGCTTGGAATTCCATGGTGCTGAGCATTTCCTGGGAAATGCTGAGAATGCCCACTAACTGAAAGGCAGCTGAGACCTCTCACCACATTTGTAAAGGTCTGAAAAGTGGCTTTCAATAATGGGCTCTTAAAATATAAGGGTGGTGAAGCAAGTAGGACCCCCTGCCTTAAAATACAAAGCCTAAAACTTCTCTCAAGGCATGTGTTTGTTTCCCTCCTCCTTTTTTCTGCCCAGATCTCTACCAATTCCCATATTCTTCCAGATTCCTCAGGTGGAAAGTGTCTTCATAAATAATAAAAACTAGAAGGTACAAAACTTTTAGACATCCTTGTTGTCTCTATCATGTGATCAGGCTGTAGCTGTTGGTTCACAATTTCTGTTACTGGGGGTTCATCGAATGGTTGTAAGAAATAAAAATTGGCCCTTCCACTTCAAAATTATTAATGTTATTGTACTTACATATTTAAATAATCTTTTTTCATCTTGAGTGATGCATGGTAGAGTGAATAAAAGTCTATGAATGGTGCAGAACCGTTATAATTCTGATAATTACATTTGTATAATTCTGATAATTACATTTGCTGTCTGCAGGTGTACATAAGGAGCATCATATGACAAATGAAGACAGAGTACTGTACACAGTACCATTATACCATACATCTGTCCATTATAGTCTACACAGTTATTTATGCCAAGAAGTGAAAGAATTTATCCAATTTCACCTCCAATGTTTGCTAAGAAGTGGGAAAAAAAATTCCCCTTTTTTGCAAGTGGAGGTCATTGGTGTAATTCTGGGCTAAATCCAGCTTGATGTGGAACATTTCAGCTCAATACAACCTGGTGCTTTGCAGCATCTTTCCAGTCCATTCTCAGCTATCTCCCTTCCCACATTCCTAGGCCCCAAAGTCTCTGCTTCCTCTGTATTGGATGAATTGGGACACAAGCTCACTCTGCCCTGCACGGTGTTGTGGAATCGTGTTCCTTGGGCTTCCTCTCACTTTTGTGAGAGATGCCATAGTGCTTCTCAGCAAGACTACCGGGGGAACAAACAGTGCTGCTGCCCTTTTTCCCCCCCTCTACTTGTTTAATGGACGGAAGCCCATATCAAACGCTTGTGTGTTGGTACACTCCCTAACGCGCTGTGTTTCCCTTCTAGGAAGCTGCTAGATGAGCCAAACGCACTTTAGTTTAGCGTTTTCCTGTCAAACAGGATATTTGTGGGCAGACAGCAGCAGGTGTGTCTGGGAGGCCCTGGCGCGGCGCTGGCTGCCCCACGGCTGCACCTGCCGACTCCGGGTGTGACGACTCTGGCTCGTGCTGGCAATCCCAGCCTTGACCAGCGGTTACCAGTCTGGACCAGGATAACACAGCCCTCTCCTTTCGCATCCTAGGTGTGGGCACACCTGCACAACCCCACAAGCGGCGCTTTGAGTCGGGCAGCAGGACTGCGAGGCTGTGACTGAGCACCCTCACTTCGGGGCAGGCAGGATGGGCCACCAGCTGTGCCACACGAAAACATCCGCACAGTCACAGGATTTGATGCACCTGCAGTTGTATCGGGGAAAGTTTAGGTTGGTTATTACGAAAAGGGTCTTCTTTCCCCAGAGGGTGGCTGGGCACTGGAACAGGCTCCCCAGGGAAGTAATCACAGCACAAAATCTGACAGAGTTCAAGGAGCGTTTGGCCAATGCCCTCAGGCACATGGTGTGACTCTTGGGGTGCCCTGTGCAGGGCCAGGAGTTGGACTCGATGATCCTTGTGGGTCTCTTCCAACTCAGAGTATCCTGTGATTCTGTGACAAAATGCCACCTGGATCCGCCCGTGAGGACGTGCCCAGTACCAGCTCCCGGGCTCCCGCGCCCCATCCAGCTGCGGAACCCTTGAAAGGCAAATGCCCCGACAGCGGCGCGGAGCCTCCCCGCATCGTACCGCACGACACCGGCAGCGGCGGCAGCGGCAGCACCAGCAGCAGCATCAGCAGCATCAGCAGCACCGGCACGGCCCCACACGGGCCCACAGCAGCGCACCCGCCCGCGGCCCCCACCCCGCGCCGGGGAGGTGTCGGGCGGGGCTGCGAGCAGGGCGGGGCTGCCGCAAACCGCCTATCACGGCACACGGNTCCTGTGATTCTGTGACAAAATGCCGCCCGGATCCGCCCGTGAGGACGTGCCCAGTACCAGCTCCCGGGCTCCCGCGCCCCATCCAGCTGCGGAACCCTTGAAAGGCAAATGCCCCGACAGCGGCGCGGAGCCTCCCCGCATCGTACCGCACGACACCGGCAGCGGCGGCAGCGGCAGCACCAGCAGCAGCATCAGCAGCATCAGCAGCACCGGCACGGCCCCACACGGGCCCACAGCAGCGCACCCGCCCGCGGCCCCCACCCCGCGCCGGGGAGGTGTCGGGCGGGGCTGCGAGCAGGGCGGGGCTGCCGCAAACCGCCTATCACGGCACACGG
>VZTG01001067.1:240699-282004 GCA_013397845.1 Melanocharis versteri
CATCCCCCCCCGCACCCCCGCCGCCGCCCGTGCCCCGGCCCCGCCGGCCGGCGGCGGGACAGTAACTGGCTTCTGGTTTGAATGGTGTGGTTTAGGGCAGGGCTTGCGCGGAGCTCATGTCCAAAAATGGTAACATTCGGCCCTTTTTTAAACTGAAGGGGTGGCGGTGGGGAGGGGAGCTCAGGAGGAGCTCCGGCCTCGCCGCTCGCTAGTTATATTTTTTTTCCCCTCCTCCTTTAAGCCAAAAGCATCCTGTATTAGATCACTCAGGAATCCTAATCCCCGAAACATTTCCGTTTTAGTCACTCCATCAGACAACAGTAAAGCAGAATTTGGAACGGCACTCATGCTGGCATGGCAGGGGCACTTTGGGGTGCAGCAGGCTCCTGCCGGCTTTGCAGCCAGTCACTCGTTCTCTCTGGACTCGAGTTTTGGTTCATGTCTTGCGCTCCCCGTGCTGTGAGCGGGCAGAGGAACCCCAGACCTTCCTTCAGAGGGGGGATGATACTGCTTTTTTATGCACAAATGATATATTAACGTATATAACGTAGCCCGAGGTGAGGGGCTTTCTGTAGGAAGCTGGGAACAATTGGGAAGCAGAGCACAACAGTGAGAAGATGATTGATCCTCTTTAACCCTTCTCTTCTTCTCCTCCTCCACTTGCAGATCAAAGATTTTCAGGTTTCCCTGTTCAGAGCTGTCTGAAATGGTGCCACTGAGAAGTCTTTCCCTTGGCGTCTGATGAGTAAATTGAAGGCGATAGCTATAGAGCTGCTGTCAGTGGTTTCCTTGCTCAGGGACTTGAGTGCTGAGAGTAGACAGCATGAGAACTAAAGTATACAAACAAGGGCATTTACTGGAGAAAGAGTTGATAGTGTGTGAGGTTATATTTCAGCAGAGGAAAAGCAAGGAATGCAATCTTTGTCTGGGCTGTGAGTGCTGGACGGTTTATCAGAAGTCAGAATTCTATTCCTTTGAGGAGGGAAGTTTCTTCCTTTTCAAAAGATCTGCCTGGCTGCAGTCTCTGTTTCCAGTCGTATGCCTGTACCTGGCCAATACATCTAGAAACAGCTATTGGGGCCCAGAGCAAGATTGCCAGCCTTGCTGACAAGCTGTGAAGGGAAATGATTGTCATGCTGTGGGGTTTTTGCCTTTTATGGTGCAGGGTGAGATAAAATACTTTGTGTGTAAGGGGACACTGATTTGGTTGTCAGAAGCAGGAGTGGAGCATTTGGACTCAAATGAAGTCTTAACGCCAAGGTTGTTGTACATGCTGTAAATGCCATGCTCTTTTAGTATTACCTCCTTCCAGGAGATTTTAAGTCCTCTTGGTCCCATCACAAGAGGGTGACAGAGAGCTGCTCTGTTAATTTGGGTTACTTGTGCAGAGAGAAGAAGCCGAGAGGGAGTTTTAAGTAATGAAAGCCAACTTCTTGTGCTGGTCAACAGCTACTGGTTGAATTTGATGTGCTGAGAGTCACTCTCCAGCTTGCTGGACTGGAGGACTCTGTATAGTTAAATGTGTGTCCGTGGTGATGCGATCACTTTGTTGTTTCTCTTCCTGCTGATGGACAGCTGAAGCTGTTCCCTTCTGCAGTGGGAGCAAGCTCGAAGTTTTATGGTGACCCACCCCTCTGGTGTCTGTAGTTAGGAGGATCAGGTCTGGGAGTGATGGCTCTTCCCAGTAGCAGCCCATCAGGCTAATATCCCCTCAGAGAGATTGCTAATTGGACCTCAGCCTGGGCAGGCTGTGCAGACATTGAGGGACAGTCTTGTTCTTCTTCTGGGGGTCTGAATGTGACCAAAAGAAGCCTTGTTGGAGTCTTGGGGCTTGCTTCCTTCAGAGGTAAGGAGGTAACAGTATCTGCCAAGCAAACATCTGCAAAGTGTGATGCAGTAAAAATGTCACTCCTTCTTACCTGTGAAATGGAATCATTGCAGTAATTAAAGTTAAATGTTCAGTACAGTACATGTTAGTTAATAGCTTACTGAGATGAAAAGAAGAGATTCGTGCCTACCAAATATTCCTGTAGATTCGTCTCAGGCTCAGTCTTTTCTTGTTGATTCACAGGTTTCAGGTTTTTCTTCACCTAAGTCTGATTTAAGTAGTACTGAATTATTGTCATTGTTATTATTTATAACACTGAGGCCAGCTGGTGAGGCAGACTTGAAACTTTGCTTCTTGGGCCCTTTCTGGGAGCGAGGGCAGCACATCTAAGGTGGTGGCATGGCCAGTAATGCAGCGAGCAAGTGTCTGTGCAAGAAGTGTCCATGTCTTGCTGGCTGTTTCCAACCCAGCCCCTCGTGTCCTGGCTCAGTAAAGCTCTGTAGGCTGCAGATGGCTGTGCCACATTGCTGTCCTGCCAGGCTTTGTGCAGCTGGGACTAATTGAGACTTGGGAAGTGAGCAGTCTAGTATAAGGTTACTCAAATATGAATTAAGTCCAGCTCCCCTTCTCCTGCCTGCATGGGCTCAGCAGAACTCACGGCAGACATCAGAAATGGAAAGATCTACTGAATTTTAGTAACAGCCTCTACAGGGGCGTTATAAGGACAAGTTTGCTGAGCTTTTGGGTGCTGGTTTGCAGGTTTACTACCTGTGCTGAGACAGATAATGCAACTTCTGCTGTCTGGGATGGTGCTTTGAAATGGGTAAATAGGCAAACTGCAGAATGAATTTCATATTTTGAGAGTGAAAGTTGGCCTCTTAATATGATACAGAGGAGAAGCACTGGTTTCAGACCTCTTCCTACCTGCCCCTTCCTGGGAAGCTGCTGTTTTACAATGTAGGAATAAAGTGACAGTTCCTGGGAGGAAAGCAGCTTTCCCTGTGAAGCCAATTTTTCACGTCTATCAGAAGTGACTCTCTAAGAGGTTTTAAAGAGCTCGTCACAGCATTGCTATTCTTAAGCAGCAGAAATACGTTGTGCAGAACAAATTCAGCTACTTTTCACCTGCTATAAGCCTCTGCACAATTTTTTGTGCAGGAGCAGGGGGTCTCTTCTGGGGATTAAAATACTTTCTCCTTTGAACTACATCTCAGTAGTTTGAACTGTTGAACTCATCTCAGCAGTTTCTTCTAACAGCCTTTTTTTTTCCTCTGCCTTCTTTTCTTTCCTGTCTGGAGTCAAGCCTCAAAGTAGCACTAGCCAAGGCATAACAAGATTGATCCTGCAGTTTCCCAGATTTGCAAAGCAAAAGTTGCTGAACGCCATTGCAATGGACTCACCTAGCTGTCAAGATTGACAAGCTTGCCATGTAAAAAGTGCATATGTGGGTGTTTAGTGGCCAAGAGATTGTCACTTGTGCCCACAAGGACATTTCTACCTCCTGATGACAAGTTACCAGCTGCAGCATTCAAACTTTTCGTGATGGGCTGGTGAAGCAGCTGGATTTGTTGTGAGGGACAAGGTGAGCCACTTGGTGCTCAACCTGCCTGGTTCATCTTCACAGATGAGGTGAAGGGTGATGGTGAGAAGGACAATCTCCAGCCACTGTCTCTGAGTGTCAGGTATAACACTGAGGTGAAGCTGGCTTTGTTTGGGGGTGCTGGTAGGGGTCAGCCTTCAGGTCCTGCATACAGCAGGATCTCATGTGGGCTATTCTTGTTTAATGAGCTCGTTGCTCAAGGTACACCTCATTCAAGTTTATTTTAAAATCTGGCCTGAAGCAACTTGTCTCAACTGTAGAGCTGGCAGGGAAACTTTAAATGCGAAATTGCTTTTTGACCTGACAGCTGCTTTCTTGACAATAGGAATAGGAAGCAGTGTTCATTTGCAGTGTGTAGAAGATAGTCATATGCAACTTCGGTGCTCTACGGAATGATAGTAATGCTTGTCTTTATTTAAAAAAATCAAAAATCAAATTGATGAAATTAACGTGCCTTGTGCTTTATCCACTGCTGCTCTGCCTTGCCACATTGACATCTCTTGTGACAATGTGTCAGTAAATGATATCTCTAGCTTAGGGAACTGAACTGGTCAGATTTATGGTGCTGCAGAAGCAGTGATAGCACAGACTTTGGGAGCACCTTTTCTGCACCAAAGAAGTGCTTACTAAGTACAGTTGCTCATGAACTTACAGAAATCTTCTCTTAAAAATCCAAGTCTCCTGAAACTCTTCTCACTACTCTGTGCCATGCACTGCATGTAAAGATATACATAAATACAAGGGCGATCCCGTCGCCTAAAAACCATGGGTCTCATGGCCCTACTGTGTCTGCATCCCAAAGGGCCTTACAGCTCTTATGATTTGAATTTTGCTGTGCTAATCACCTCTCTGAGGTGGGGTTATTAATGATAGAAAGTACCCATTACACAGGGCCCTAGTGGAAACGCCCCACCTCCAAGCCTGCTGGTAAGCATGCTCCAGTCAGGTGGTGTGAGTGTGACTTATCTCTGACAAAATGTAAAAGCCACAATCATAGCTTCCTTTTCACTTGGATTGAGTGTCCTCTTGTCCAGATAGGGTCTATTTTGAGAAAGGTATCTAGACTTCCAGAAACCTCCCATTGTGGTAGCTGCTGTGGACCCACAAAAGGTGTGATACCACTCCTAAACTGAAGTTTGCTAAAATTTCTTTCAGTGTCATTATAGATTCAGCTGTGAGGTAGATAAATGTGCATTATTAATGAATGCACTTCATCAGCAGTTGCTTTGCTCCTTCTGTGACGCTGCATAGTAATCTGTGTGGGCCATAGCAAGGAATGGTCCGTGCATGGTCTTTGCAGTGTGGGTGCACTGCAGGGAAGGTGGCCCTGATGCGCCTGAATATCCTATATGCCTTATTTCACACTGACCATTATTGATACAGGAGCAGAATGGTGAAATCTGTAAGGATGCTTGCTCAGCTGCTCTTTTGCAGTTAGGCAGGCAATATGGGTCACCATATATCTCCTGTCTTTCAGATCAAGCTTTTGTTGTTTAACATAGGTAGCTTGTTCCCAAATACTTGCTTTTCAAGACATGAAATGCAGAAGTTGCTGTAGGGAACACTGGAATTATCTGGCTTTGTAGATCAGTTATTTGTCCTTGAGTGTGGGAGCTGCCTCATACTTTCTGTGATCAGGTTTCATCAGGATGTGCGTGTTTGGTTTTTTTAACAAGAACTTATTATTCATTGTAACCTCATAGTGGATGATGAATGAGGCATGTGCGTTTTGCTGTGACTTACCCTTGTATTCAGAATCCTGCGTAAGGGGGGAGTCTAAGGAGAAAGCAGGCATGGGTTAAAAAGGAAACTGCAGATTCTTTTGGGGGAAGCCTATAACAGATCCCAAGGATCAGCTTATGAGAACATGGTACTCACCAGTCTGTACTGAACTTATCCTTCCAATCCTCTAGGGAAGGATGAAACACCTCAAAGGCGTCCAGCTACCAGCCCAGTGATGTAAAGTATGTCTGTCTGGGGAATTTCTTGCTGACTGCTTCAGGCAACCAGTTTAAATTCTTGTGCATGTGATTTAGTAATGACATTTTTTCAGTGCATTGAGTGCAAAAGCTAGAGAGGATAACATTGTCTTCTGCCCTGACCGCTTGCAGTGCTCATAGCTTGGGGCATGTGGCATGCTACTTAGGGCATCCTTAAGTAGAAGCTGTTTGGAAAGTTTTATTGTGTGTTGGATGAGAACTTGTCTCCTCTTGTCCCCTTGGAAACATGTGCTTTTGTATGACATGGTGTTGTCTGTGTATAATTCAAGTATAACTGGGTGGTAACTGAGGATGTGGGCCAGTAAACCTGTTCAGTAAATGTGTTCATGGACACTGGAATCACACTTTTAGAAACTGTGTATGTTACAGTGGGGACCCAATGAATGGTACCTGCTCTTCTTAGCCCTGAGGTCCCAGCTGCTCCTGCTGTAGGCACTTTGCTCTTTTCATGTGTGCTGTGTGAGAGGTGCAGCTCTCATGCACTGTCAAGTGGAGGAGGAGCAGGGTTCCTCCCCAGCCAGGTTGTGAGCCTGTGTGCTTCTCTGGGGCAGCTCGCTGGAATCCACTAAAAACACTGACCTGGAGTTCTTAAGGTTGGCACAAACAGCAGTGACGGAGATGGTGAAAATTTACACGGCTGTGCTGGTGAAGGACTGAGAGTATTTTCCATCTGGCTGTGGATTATCACTGTTGTGCCTGACACTTAGGCTGTTCTCTGGGGTGCGCTTACGCTATTGGAGAGTGGCTGGGCTCTTTCTGACAATGAGGTGCAGAAAGCAGTCAGTGTAGAAAAGAGGCTGGAGAACTGTCTGGGGAAACATTGGGAAGCTGCGAAAATACAACATACAATGGACTGGTCTCACTTTAATGTGTTGTGTCGGCCCCAGGGGCTTGCTGGATGTATTGCTGTGATTTTTAGGGGTATTTTGTACAGTCTAAGAAGTGGTGCTTGAGGAGGATGGAAGGCGGTGCAGCAGTTTGCTCTTCTGTATGAGAATATAGAACTGATTTCTTGCCATGTGTGACTGTTGGAAGCTTGATGGTTATCATAAGGAATGTGCTTAGCATGATTTCTACAAATCTTCTATAGCAATGTAAAACCCTGTCATTCCATTAAAGCAATGTGTGAGCTGTGCCTGAAGGGGGAAAAAGTAGGTGTGGTATGCTTGACAGCTGCCAGGATGGGAAAAACATAACCTCAGCAAGAAAGGCAGTCACCTTTTCTTCATAGAGGCATAGGATTTGCTCGAACTCGGGGATTTCGGGGCTGAAGCATGTTACTCAGATGTTGAATCTGTGGGGATGAGTTGGTGAAGAGTGGTGAGATAGACTTAGCAGCAGCAGTACTGTCTGTCTGGTGTTAGTCATGCCACGAAAGCCTTCCTATTGAAGTCTGTAGAACCACCCACCACTTCTTTTTGGCCTCAGCACATGAGGCTGACATACAGGTTCCCAGTAGTCAGTCAGATCCCTGAGACAGAACTGGGGACTTCTTGGGCCAATCCAAAAAATGCTTAGGTGAACAAAGGCACTAGCATTAATGTGATTTAGAAATGCTTACTTCCTGTTCCCTTTTTGCCATTGCCTTCCCTGCACTCATTCCCCTACTGTATGAGAGCAGAACGTGGTGATAGGATGTTTGTGGTGTGGCCTGGTGCCAGTTTAACCTCTTGGCTCCCTATTAGGCAGTAAAGCAGAACCATTTTTTCCCCATGCTGGTTTCCTGCTGATGTGTCTTGGCCCTTCAGCTGGCAGTGAGTGTATCCTACTGGTAAGGGCTGGGTCGGGCTTTTGAAAGCCAACTGTCATACATACTGCAGCTTGCTGTCCTCATGCTTTTACCTGCAATTGTCCTCTCTTATTCTGCTTCCAAATCCACGGCTGCTTTGAAGCACTACAACATGAATGAGACTCTGCAGAGACATTCTCAACCCTCAGTGTTCTGAAAAAGCTCCTATTGGCAGGGCTGGGGTATGTGTGCATAAACAGAGGGGATTTTGGTCTTTCATCCAGGTGAGTCTTTGATTTGTCGTTCTATCTATGTAGGCTGGAAATGTGTTCAACCCTGTGGTGTGAGAAATGACAGCAAACTTGTCATTTTTCTATTGTATTAGAGCCAAGATGGGAAGTGTTGGCAAGTGAACAGACCATATCTTGGCTACACTCACTACAGTGAGCGCCACTGATGTGTGTCTCCGTATCACCTGTCTGTCAGTCAGATTGGAGTGGTTTCAAGTAGGTTTCTGAATACCAGCAATCCAGGGTTACTGGGAGCACCCGTGTGGATAGTTCATAGGCAGGTGAGGCTGCAGGGCAGACTTCTTAAGCAGCAACTTTTTCCACATCCTCCTGGGTAGCTTATGTGGTCAGTAGGAAGGTAGGGATGACTTAATGGATCAGCTGATTGCTTCTTTGGCAGTCGACTTGACTTGACAGTGACTGTGCACTGCTGCAGTGTAGGGCCTGCCCTTCAGGGTAGCACAGGTGGGCTCTGCTCATGTGTTCTGTGCATGGCCCTCATTTTTCAGAGGGACCCTTGTGAAATCTTGTATGGGTCACACAGCATAGTGTGGATGGGCAGCTGGTTTGCTCTGCTCCTTCCATGAACACAGTGCTGGATGGCTGGAAAAATTTCACACAAAATACTGATGTTTCCATTTATAACACTGAGGATGACTCTCATATCCTACAGAGGTGCTGAACCAAGGCCAGTTGGCGGTGGAGGAAGGACTTCTGCTTTCCATGTCCTTTGGATTAGGCAGCCAGGGCACTTGCTACTCCTCACTGCAGCATATGATGCTAAGCATTTGAACTTAATTGCTGCTGTAAATGGAAGTTGTGCTGTTACATCTTCCCTGCAGGAGCTAGCCCATAAAGGCCTCTGAGAGAGGAGAGGGACTGAGAGAACCATGTATGGTCTCTGCATCCCAGCTGAGTGCTCTTTTTTTCATCATGGAAAATGATGTGTATGTCCTAGAGCCCTGTTTCCTGGCCAGATTCCTTGGCTCTACAGCAGCCAAGTTTCTCTTGCTACCCAAGTACTTACTTACCTGTAATCTCCCTCACTCACTTTATTTAAATCTAGCCTTCAGCACATGGTAAGTTAGTTCTGCTACTTAAATGTATTATCCCCAAGAAAACTTTAAAATTTGACTCCATGGGTGAAAAAAAGCAAGCTAATTTCTTAACTGCTAAACAATGCCAAAAAAAGGAGGCCGTTTAAATTTGTTTAGACCATATCTATGCCAGGCTTTATCGCAACGGAAAATACTTAATTTCCTAAGGAAAACGTTTCCTGCAGCCAAGATCAGTTCCAAATTTTTAAGCATATTTATGCTTCCGGGTGAGTTTCCTACATGTTTTATCTAGTTTGGGAGATGTGGACATCTCTCACTTAAGAAGTAGGGGAGAGCAGTAGCCCAGATCCAAGCATGTGGTGGCAAGAGGAGTGTGGGGGTATGCTTGTTCAAGCCTCTGCCTTCCCTCTAGCCCTGCTTGTGGTATTGCTGTCCAAGAGGAGCATCTCCAGAGGAAGCGTTGGTCTTGGCCCCACCTGGTTGTGCGCACAAAGCGAGAGATCCTGTGCTTCGTCAGTGCTTGCTCATCAGGCACCTCCTGGCAGTGGTGCTTGCAGGCGGCTGCGCTGTGCGGAGAAGGCTGGCTGGGGGCAGCGGGGGAGTACAGTCATGAACACCGATGTTTCAGTCTGTTTCAAAATGGTCAGCGTGTGGAAACTTGCTGTTTCCCAAGGGTTTTGTTGGGCCGTTGGGGAACTCTGGCCAGAGATGAAACTATTTCCAGCTGTGGTGAGCCAAGTGTGAACTCACTCTGGGCAAGATGCCCAGATCCACTGGTTTTCTCTTGCCAGAAATCCTCGCCCTCCAGCCAGCGATACCAAGCTCAGTTTCTGCCAGTCCTCAGCTGAAGACCTCTGAAGAGAAAAGAGAACAAGGAGAGCAAGCAGAGGAAGAGTCTGCTGAGGCGGGGCAAGGGGAATAACTGAAGAGCTTGTGTTGGGGGTACAATGGTGGTGTGTTACCACCGAGGGGTGGCTGTTGCGGGTGAGGGCTAGCAAGAAGTGTAGAGACCTGCTTTTCCTAGGGCGAGTAGAGGTGTAAAAGTGGCCTGGTGGTGGTGCAGAGGATTGGCTTTTTTTGGTTAGGCAGAGCTACTTGACCTACAGGGCCATGGCATACTGCTGGCAGTACCATCAGAGTAGTCACCTGTGAATGAATATTGTTGCCTTCATTGTGGTTTCAACACACTGGGGATTTCTTCTGTAAAGTAGGGTATTGCTTTTCCCTTATCTGGAAGGTGCCCTTGAAGGTGTGTATCTGGTAATCTTGCCTTCCTCATATCTAGGAGTCTTCTTGCCTTTCTCAGAAAAGGCATGGCCACAAAAAGCCTCATCTTCCAGAGCTGGCAGTCCTTGTTGCAGTCTCTCCATTGGGATAGGACTTCTTGCAGGGCTCCTTTGGTCCAGTTGCTTTTCTATAGACTGCTCTGTAGTCAGACTCTGTGAAAGCATGAGGAGGTGTATGTGTCAAGTGTGGAGGGAGCCTCCCTGCCCATTACTTTAGTGGATTTCTGGTCCTCCCAATGCTGGCAACAATTGCTAGTGAAAGGAGATTTCTGCTCTTTTTGGTAAGTGCCTTTGGCAGTGTGGGTGGTTGCATTCAGCTGTTGGGTTCAAGCTAGCAGGTCTCTCTTAAGACTTTCTAAAAGGCCTGTATTCATGACTTGCATGCTGAAACAAAGCATGTCAGGCATGATACCATGTCCGTAACTTAGCGTGCGCACGCCTGCCTGCATCATGTCTTTTGGGTCCAGTCATGGAGAGGTGTTGGAGCTGATGGGATCAGTGCATTAACAGAAGACCTTCTGTTCCTACAAACACACCTCCTCTAACACCAATAATTTTCATGTGCCAGCATATCATTTAGTGACACATGACACAGCTCCTTGCTGTTGCAGCGTGTTGCAAATAGTCTGACCCAGCCAGCTACTAGCAGCCTCCTACAGGGTGGACTGCTGAAATCTGTTTCTATCCTAAACCCATAGGAGTATTTCCCTCCCCCTCCTATAATGGCTTGTTTCTTTAAAGCTGTTAACTGGCCATAATCCAATCATTACTACTGTAATTAGTGAACTGCTTACAGTAACTAAAGCACTTGAAGTGGAATATCCTCTGATTGCAGGGCTTGGAACAGCTTCTGCCTGGTCCTGTGAGAGGTAGTTCCTGCTGATGGCCTAGGGCTGGGTGCAGGGGACACAGGGCAAGCCTGGCACAGCTGCCACACTGCCTCTTGAGCCAAGCCCCTGCTGGTGCCATGGGGCCTTTCCACAGCAGGGCGATGCCTTGGGGCTCCATGGATGTGAGCCGGTGTGCCTAGCTTTGGGTGGTGATCTGCTGTCAAAAAGGAGCCGCCTTTTTGCAAGGTGTGGCAGAAGACGGTGGCGTTGGGTGGAACTTTCAGGGCAGCTGGTGGCATTGAAAGTATGATGTATTAGTACTTAATGTTTGGTTTATACAGGGTAGAAAATTACTGTCACAGCAGGCTCAATGTCTTCTTGCAGTCAAGGTACCTTCTTGTCCCAGTGTGCGGTGCCTGTGCTCTCCCTCCACCTGCCAAATCACCAGCTTCATAGGCAAGGCCAAGGGACTTCAGCTTCTGGCCCTGCAAATTCATTCCTGCAGGACTGGGGGTTTCCAGGCAGACACATCCCTCGCTGCATTCTTCAGCCACTTCTCCTCTTGGGAGCAATGAGACAGCCTTCCTGAGGGCTTCACCTGCTCTCCCCTTTGTACCCTGACAGGAGGGCAGTGCTTATCTCTGGCCTTTGTTCTGTTTCCTCATGCTTACCTCCTGAGATGAAGCCTGTTGTAACTTGAGCTCTTCCTTCTTGGGGAAGAGGAGGGCCATGGTGAGGATCAAGTGTGGGCAGCTTCTGAAATGGAGGGCCCTGCTGGATGAGGAGGAGTGAGGGTGGTGAGTACATGCAAGTACAGCAAGCAAAGGCTATGCAGTGGTAAAATACCTCGTTGCCCAGCTGCCAGCCATGACTTGGCAGGCATGCTGTACTCATCAGCTGAGGAGGGTATTTGTTGGCAATATTTGGCCTGTGGTGGGGTCAGAAAAATGAAAAGTCTTTCTGGCCTAAGGAGGAGGTTTTTTAAAAAAACACAAAACTACAACAACAAAACCCAAACCAAACAAACACGACTACTACTGCCACCCTCAAAAAAACCCCCCAAAATAACACAAAATTCATCCACCCACACCCCACTCCCCTTGCAGGGTTTTCATTTTGCTCTTGACCTATTATTGTGCAGTATCTTCAGGCTTTATTCCTGTGTGGTGCCGGGCAATAGAGGCAGGTCTGCACATGGCCCCTGGCACGTGAAACGGAGTAAAGCAAACTCTGATAAGAATTCATATCTTCAGTGTGCTCTGGATTTAGCCTAGGAGGGAGGAGATGTTCTTTCCCCTTTGGACTCTGTGCATGTTGTCAGCCTCCACGACTGCTTCTATATACTTAACTTGTCCTGGAGCTGTGTGAAAGGTTGAAAATGTACTTGTTGCCATATAGGTCAGAGTGGTCAGTAAGGTGAGGAGGAAGTCCTAGAGTGCCAGTGGCCAGAGATCTGTGTGGTGGGCACTGTGATGTGCCAAGATCTCTGCCTGCTGGCCTGAGCAGAGTCTGCCTGTTGCCGTGCTCTCTGCCTGTGCAGCTGCCTGCATCTTCCTCCACTCTCTTGCTGGTCTTGTATCCTGCAGGGTAACTGGGGAAAGGGACCGTGTTTCTGCTGTGTTTGTACACCTCTGCGCCAGAGAGCTCTCTGATCTATGAGTGTGGTTCCCAGATGATGCAAGGCAACAAGCACTGAAAAGATGGTTACTGATTTTAAATGGACCTTGGTTTTTGTTGCTTTTACATGTTACCTGAAGACCACTTGTGGTGATTTCAGTGCATCCTGTTTGTGATACTTGCATGGAATGCACTTGATTCTAAGAAATTATTTTCAATTCCATGTTCTTCTGCACTATCACCATGTGTTTGACTTGGTGTTGGTTTTAGGTGCTGGTGCAGCCACTGTCAGCATACCCTGACTGAGTGCTCCCAAGTGTCTCTTCAGGGTCAAGTCTAGTGATGGACCGCTTCAAAGTGGTTCTTCTGTATTTCTGTGATGCTTAGCTTCAGATGTTTGCTTTCAGTATGTTGCTACAAACTTGCAACTATAGATATCCCTTTCTCTTCACTCTTTCTACTCTGCTAGCATAGTACAGCAGTATTTGGTAGTGTGTTTCTGATGTGGGTGTAACCAGAGAACAAAATCACAGCATACTATTTTTTGTTAAGTTTTGCTTTGAGTTTAAAGCAATCTTACAGTACTCCTTGATGTCTTTTTCTACCTGTATATCCCTCTCCCAAATTCTACCTCCTCCTCTTCTTCCTTTCTTTTCTTGCCTCACCTTTGTTAACAGGCGCTGGGAAGGGAAATGTGTTTCCATCTTATTCTGCCATTGTGTTCAGTGATCTCATATGCTTTGGATTGAAGATTGCTGTTCTGCTTAGGTGAGTTGCTGGCTTTCATGGTCTGATACATTAACAGAATGATGTGCTGCTGGAGAGAGCTTTTGAAACTTTTTGTTAGTAAGATTTTAATAATTACCTTCATCTCCTTTGTGTAGAGACTGTATTGGTGGTGTCACTGTCCTTCAGAGGTTATTTGGAAGCCCCCCCACTGGGAGTGGGCTCCAGCAGCCCCTGAGCAAACACTGCTCTGCTTCTGAATGGGGCAGCAGCAGGGAGGCTTTGTGCCGGGCGCAGTCAGGCTGTGGGAGTTGAAGGTGTGTATTCAGGGTGCACAGCCCATCCCAAGAAGTAGCTCTCTAGGCAAAGAGCAAAGTTCTTCATCAGTGCTGGAGCACTGTACACACAGTATGCAAGTGCACAGTATGAGGTGTCCTTTGGGTAAGCGTGCCTCTGGGAATGAGTACTGTCCTCATGCTATCGTGGAGAGTGAGGCATCTGCAAAGCTCACTCGGGCTTCTGTTCCACTCTGACCTTCCTGTGTGGTGGATTGGTAGGTCTTGTTCTCCTATGACCTGTTCTCATGTGAGCCCTTAACACGGTTTTGTAAGAGTGCTTATTTGTCATGAAGCTGCAGTGCCCAGAACAACCACCACCCTTCCGATCTTAGTAGAAGAGAACAGAATAAAAATATTAGCTAGACATGCTTGTTTCTATCAAGCTAACTGGGATTTAATTTAACCTCCATTTGCTGCTTGCTTTACTTTCTGAGGAAGATATTAGTGGGCAAAATATTTCACATATGTATATTGGGGATAATGCACTCCAGAGCTCTTAAGTGTAGTTTATATAGTGCTTATCTGCTTTTTGGCTTGTAAACTTTGCTACTTCTGCAGCCTTACAAAAGGGGTGAATAAGTGTATTGTGTAGTTGCTGCCTGTAAAGTGAATTCTAGAGAGTTTGCCAGAGGGTGACATAAAGTATATTCAAATTTAGAGTCCCTGATGATTCCAAATACCTGCCAAAATCTTGTTTCGCACCTAATTTATTTAACTTTGGCATATGCAAGTGCTGAATGTTCTCCCTTCATCCATTTACTTGGGACAAGACTCACTCCAGATGCAGTTTCACAGTCTTTAATCCAGTCTGACTGTACTTGTCTGTCACTTCTGCTCAGTTGGACGCACTCATGATCAGTACCTGCATGTGCTATGGAAAAGTGAGTTTTCAGCCAGATCAGAGTTGATCGCTGCTGAGCCTAAGGTTAAGAGGAGGAGGTAGCAGGGTGAGGGGAGTGAAGGGTAAGTTCAGAGTGGGACTGCCCTCTTTAATGGTGGCTTGTCAATAACGTGGTCAATGTCAGCCATGAAGTCAATCCCTTTGGAGCTGCAGCAAATGGAGAGGGGACCTGGCTCCTGGCAGCCGAAGGAGCTGGAGGTTTCTGCTTTGTTCCAGGCTTCTGAATACCTTTTGGTATGTTGGAAAGCAAATGCTTTCCCACTTTATTTAAGCCCTGCCCAAATTCCTTGAATTTTTGCTGCTTGGACCAGGTGATAGTTCTAGTTTGCATGTGAAAAGAATAAAGTGTCCACCAACTCTCCATAGGTAGGAATGCAGCTTAAAACCTGCCCGCCTCTAGCCATGCAAGATATCTGAGATTGAGGAGGGGTTTTGAAGTGGGGAATGGAAATCTGCCTGACACGATTAAGTCGTGTTGGAAGCAGTGAGTCTGTACTTACTGCTTGACAGAGTAAGTGGGCTGAACTAGCTATAGCTGCTTGAGAAATAGCTGCTTGTTCCCTCCCTTGCAAGGCACAGCCTCTGCATTGCTCCCACATTTACTACTTGTGGACATGTACTGTGAGCCAGATGAAAAATATTTATTGGTGTTAAAATTAATTTACTGAAACAAAAGAGAAAGAAGAGTTAAATCTAGGTAGCTCTCCACAGTGAAGGGGCAGCAAGGAAATGGGAAGGAGCTGGAGGGAGTCTAAGAAAAAAACAATCTTGACTGTTTTTGCTGTGGAAATAAATACCAGCACATCTGTGTTCTGATCATCACATTGCCTGGTTCCCCAAGCACTGGCCCCGGACTGGGATTTGGCATCTGTCTCATTTTCAAGTCCAGTGCAGTCTCCTGCCTTCTGGAAGCGAGTGCTTGATGGCTGGTCAAAGAACTGCTGCACAGCAGGTGCTGAGCTGGGAAAGAAGCTGCTGCTGTTGCCTATGCAGGAACATTAACTGCCTCCTGTTAGGGCTGCAGAGATTGCCAGAGCTCAGTGCAGCTCTCATGAACCCAGTTGCTGAAGCTTTGAGGCGACAAAGCTGCTCAGCAAGTGCAGTCTTCAGCCCTCCGAGTCTGAAAGCTCAAAACCTGAAGACTTTGCCATGCTGCTTTGCAGAATACCAGACTTCTTCCACGAACAGGTACCAGTAGTCTGATCTCCCATCTTTAAAGGGGGGCCAGGCTGCTGTAGGGAGTTTGGTGAACACAGGGTTATGCTATGGGTTGGCCCCTCATGCCTGGGAGCTGATGCTTCCCTTTTGGGTTAATACAACAGGGGTGGTTGCTGCTACAGTGGGAATTCCCTGTCAGCAGGGAGATGCTTTGCTGTAGTGGCTCCACTGGTGGGTGCCTGGCTCTTTATCCCCTATCCAATGCAGAGTGCTCTGATCTGATCTGCTTTTGCTACCCTGTCACTGTTCATATGAACATCTATCGTTCTGCTAACTGTTGCTTCAAATGTAGTTTAGAGCCAGCAGCAGGAACATGTCAGGGTTCTGTTCTGAGTTTTCCTGGGTAGACTTCAGCCTACAGCAGTCCTGAATACAGAGAAACCACACAGAGAGCTGGAGACAGGCTCCAAATTATCAGGGTTGGGTTCTTAAGCATCAGGAAATCAGGAAAAAAAAAATGCTAGGGTAGGCTGCTAAGCAATGCAAGTGGCTTAGCAGTTTTGGCAACTGAGAAGGGAAGAAATAAATTCTAATTCCCTTAACAATACCTTACCTGTGTGCAGAAATGAGCTCGCTGGCTCACAGCATGGGAGGCTGTCTAATGTGGAAATGACTAACTTCCTCTGGCAGTACCAGTATGCTGCATAGGATGTAGGAGTTAGGATGTGAGGAGGTCCTGGGCCACTAATAAGTGTAGCTAGGCTTGTTAAGTATCAAGTTGAATTTAATCTGTGAAAACTCTACTTTCTGGGTTGGATTGTCTGATTTCTGCAGGAAGAAGATATTTCCCTTACAAGCACAATGCTGTGTGGCTGTGTGGCCATCTGACGTGGTAAGAGGAAGTAAGAGTCTTGCAAAGGTTAGGTCCTGTGTGCCTTGATAATAGGATATGTGATCCCATGGAAGGGAAGAGAATCCTATGGGACAGGAGGCCTGAAATTCTTTGCTTACTGTCTTCTAGCCTGCTGGTTCAGGTCACTTTCTCTTCCCAGCCTGTGGTGGGTGCTGGTGTAGGGTTGTGTGGTCCTCACTGTGTGATGTGTGGCATCAGCTGGAGCGGGAGCACAGTGAGTGATGCCCTGTGCCAGATGCTTGTGTAGCAGCCGTGGTGTCCCTGGGTGATGCCAGGACCTACTGTAGTGTGTAACAATCGTGTGATTGCTTGCTGAGGAAAAGGCTGGGACAACTGTACCCTTGCACTTCAAGCCCACCCACTGTTTATTCAGCATGTTGGGAGTGGGATTATTGCTTCCTGGCCCACAGACAAGATCAGCTTGAGCCTCTCACTGTGGCATCTTAATTACCTTTTCCTGGTGAACCTGCACGTAGTATTGCCCAGCCGTGTGCTTGGGTGAGGGCAGGGGAGATCACCAAACAGCAGACTTCAGTGGGCTGATTATGGTCGAAATTGCATACATCCTTCTACAACCTTCTGTTGTGTGGATGTGGCTCTTCAGAGGAGACAGCAACAAGCACCAAGCTGAGGACAAAAGGCCTGTAAATTTGTGCAGACTGTTTTGCTGTTCCCACTGCAGCTTTGTGCTGACGTGCAGCTGCTGGCAGGAAGAGGGTTAAGCCCACATATCACATGGCACGATTCTGTTTGCTACATATTTCTCATAATCAGGACTGGCATCCAAATCCAGATGATTAGCACTTAACCAGAGACCCTGAAACAGTGTGTGTCATGTTTGTATGCCTCTGAAGCTATGCAGTCTGCCATCATTTCTCTTGCAGAGACATGGTTTGCCCTGCAGCCTTCAAAGGGAGCTATGGGGAGAGCAGCAAATGAACAGTTTTAGGACAAAGACTGGATTGGACTGAACTGCATTCAACTTAGTCTAAACTTGAAGCCAGGGGAATTTTGCCAGGAATCGAGTTACGCCATAATAACTTGATCTCTACCAAAGGAGGTTCTTGCCTTACCCTGGTCTGAGATTAGAGCACTGGCTCGACAGTGACAGTCAGGGAAATGAGACTGTGCCCCTTGTCTTAAGGGTTTGGATGGGTATTGTTCAGTGCTGAGTACAAGGTGTGATGGTGGAGAACTAAGTATAAAACTGATGTTAGTTTCTGAGGTGTGGTTTTGGATAAGAGGAAAGGTGTAATTTCACAGCACAGTCTATACCTTATTCTTGCTATCAGCATGGGCATTACTGTAGCAAACTTCCATGGGGCCCAAGGCAGGTTGTGATTTACCTTTCTACTACTCCTTCTGCACAAGGCAGTTCTATCTGTCTCTTTTACTCTCCTAACAAACTCATCTCTGACAATACACATACACAACATGTGGCTTTTCCCTTCTCTGGTGTAGTAGCAGTTCATTTGTAAAGACCTGCCTTGTTCTCCTTAGAGCTTTGACACTTGGCAGCAACCTGCATTGCTGCCATTTCTGAAGACAGATTGCAGAGGTCTGGTTTTCCCCATGCTTCTAAAGGTCTTTTTCCATCCCCCTTCTTTCTGTCTTATCTGAAAAGTCACATCATCATCCATGGATAAAGTTTACATGAATTAAACGTGGGAGAGGAAGGATGAAGAGGTGTACCTTTTCCCCCCTTCTCTGTGATGAAGTCAATACTAATGGAAAAAGAATTTCTCTTGACCGTCCTGTTTGTTATTAGGATCTACCTGCTTAGGAAACTCTTGGGCTGAAGGGAATTAGGAAAGGTTTTCTGATAATCACGAGCTTGAAAAAATCCTGTCCATATGTCTGCTAGTAATGTCAGAAGGACCTTCCTTTTTTTTTTCCTCAACCACAGTGACTTTTTACTCCTTTGTACTTCAGAAGGAAAGGAGATGAGTTCTTGCTTTCTATTCTATTGGGTGCTGGCTGTGGCTGCTAACATATGGTACAGTTTCTTAGCCACAGATGTTAAAAATACAGCACATTGAGTCTCTCTTGAATTATCTTTTTTATTTTGGTCTTACACTGAACTGCACTATTGTAAGAGAAAGAGAAAGCTACTTGAACTTCCAGAAATACTCTCAAATTCCTCTAATTAGAAGACTTGTGGTAGATGTCTTAGGGTGCTAGCAAGATCCCTATTTTCAGTAGATATTGACAGACCTTGTATGGACATTTCTGGAGTAAGGTTTGTAGGTCTTCTGAAACAAGTGACAGTAAACGTTCCTTTACTGTACCAAGGTAATTTGACTTCCACACGGTAACTTACACTGCTGTCTGTCATCTGCATGTACCTTGCCTCGCTCAGAAGATTCTTTATTTGAGGAAACAGACAGCAAACATGATGGCAGCGATCAGGACTGCACAGGAACTGCATGTTCTCCGTTTGAGTTATCTATTTCTTGTCAGTGGTTTGAACCAGACTGAACAGCCATGCATTTTTTAATGTGTAACCATTAGGACAGTCATCATGTGGCAGTTGTGATACTAAGCTGAACTGCAAATGTTTTGCTTAGCAACTGTTGCAAAGGAAAATTGTCAGGCAACAGCAAAATTAGGAATGGTGAGTATGGAAGGCACTCTTTGTGAGAGATGAGCTGTACTCTGACGTGTTATCTGTGACTAAGTGATTTGGCATTTTCTTACACAAACATGTAAGGATATGAGCGTTCATGAACAGGCATCAAAGCAAGTTCAGTCTAATCCCCTAGGCCTGCCAATGCTCTTGCTAGCCTGGCTTTCTGTGTATGGTAGATATTTGCAGGCAGTTTACCAATACAAGGCAGCAGGGTCAAAAAGCTTGACGTGGTGGTAACTTCCACTGCCAATCCTTGGGAAGCAGTGGAGAATTTGAGTGGCCATCCAACTATGGTAGCTGGAGAAAGCTGGTTGGCTTAGTCATTCTCCATCATGAAAACATTCCTTTTCCCCTAAAATATATTATGTACCTGAGAGGACCATGACCAATACTGTATTTGAGATTTCCTTTCTGTGGGATTATACCAAGGCTGATGGTGATCTAAGCACGAGTGTGAATGAGGTTCTGATGTGTCCACTCTTAAGTGCAGAGCAAGACAGGGCAAAATGATGAGTGACGCTGTATGGTGTGTGCGGAAGTCCTTGTTCAGTAGTACTGGCTGTGGAGCCAGAGCGTGAACCTACAGTGAAGCAGGCTTTAATTTTGTCTTGTATAGGTGTGCACATGTTATAGAGAACGCTGTGTTTAAAGTCTCCCTGAAGGAGGCTAATCCAGCAGTCTTTGGGCATACAGTCTGAAATAAGAAATCGGTACTAAGCCAAAAAACTGCTTTAAGCATTTATGTTAAGCAGTGTCTGTGTTCACGTCTCCTGCCCTTGCTGCTGTAATCTTAACAAGAGGCTGTCTTAGGAGAGGCATATGAGTAGCAGTTGGGTATCAGAATACAAATACTGTCAGGGTAAGAGCACTTTCATTAGGTGTTATTTATTCATGGGAGAAATGGTTAAAGGCAAAAGAAACCTACCTTGAACTGGTACATGTGATGTGCCTCAGAGTGTGCAGGAGCGTTTCCACTGGGTTATTTGTGAGAGGGTGCTTGGCATGTGTCTTGCAGTCTAGTTTTTACTTGATTATTAAATTCTATGCAAAAAAAAATAGATTAAAAAGTTCTGTAAGGAAGAATCAAGGTACAGCTTAGTAGCAGTCTGCCCAGACTGGTTGCCCAGTCTTGAAATAGAGGTTTTGTTTTTCCTGGTATCCTGCTGTTGCAGTGAGGTTTTACAGAGCTTCCATTGCCCTTAAAGGCCAGGGCTCAGTTGGAACCAGAGCATGTTCTCCTCAGTACCTGCCCTTTCTTCCTTGCCTGTCTCAAATGTATATCCTGTGGCAGGGGGAATTGCTGTTTTTCTTGGGTGACAACACAGCTTTAGCAGGAGCTCTCCAATATGAGAGCTTCCATGTTTGAACCAGGCCATGCAGGAAACTGTTCTCAGCAAGGTGTTACATTTTTCTGAAATTTGCTTCCTACCTGAGGCCAGGATATTTCTGCAAGTCCTGTCCCTTCTGATGGAAGGATACCAGAGACGATGTGGAGAGAGGACCCATCGCTGTGATGGGTCTTAGCAGATCTGGTATGAGCATGAGTGCCACTTGCTGTGCTTTGCTCTTGCAGTTATGTCATTCTGTCTGCCCCATGTGGTTTTGTGTCCTCCTATCAGGAATACTCTTTGTTGCAAGCTTACAAATAAAGGTAGAATCCCTGCTGCCTCATCCTACCCTCAAATGAAGTATCTTGTGTAAATAATTTGCCTTTCCCTGAGCAGAGACCTCATGTTTATCCTTCACATCAGAAGTGGGAGCATCTCCAGCCTCATTCCCTGCTGTACCTGTGGGGTTTCAGTCATGGTAATAAGGGGTGTGTGTTGCTCTGTTACAGAAGTAGTGCTGTAGTTGATCCCTCCTGTGTCTCCTTTATCACCATGCTGATGAGCATAGTGTGAAACAGGCCCTGGGGATTCTCCAAGGCTACTGGAGGAGGCAGGTGCTGCTGGCAGACACTGGAGAAGCCTGTGCTGTTGTTACTGACTCTCTTTTCCTTGCAATTAATAAAAAAGACTGTTCTAAAAAAAAAAGTGCTACTTGGATGCACCTGCTTTTCCAAAGGCTGCACAGCTGGTGGAAAGCAAATGATGTCTAACGAGTGAATGGGGGTGTGTAAGCAGGCATCTGGTGTAGCTTCCAGGGCCTTTCCAGTGTAGGCAAGAGGGTTGGTTTAAATTAGATATAAGAAAGAGGGTTTTTACAGTGAAGGTGATAAAACGCTGGAACAGGTTGTTGCCCAGCGAGGTGTTGGATGGAAACATTCACTCACCTGGAAACATTTAAAGTCAGATTGGATGGGACTCTGAGCAACCTGATGTAGCTGAGGATGTCTCTACTCACTGCAGGGAGGATGGACTAGATTAAAGGTCCATTCCGACCCAAACTATTTTATGATTCTGTGCATCACAGAAAACAAGGTATGCCTGTTGTCCTAGGTAAAAGTAGTGGTTCCAGCTACCCGTTTGCAAGTATAAAGCAGTGGGCATCCTTGTACTTTGTTCTTCCTGAGAAGCCAGACCGCAAATGGCTTCTGTGGTCAGGAGCCACATCTGAGAGTTTCAAAGGCAGCATATGCTGGCTGGGGACCTTGCAGCTAAAAGAGCATACATTTCAGATGAGATCAGAGCTTACTAGAAAGAAAAAAAATCTGAGGAAGGCTATGGGTTAGAGGTACAATTGCATGCATAATCAGTCCAGGCAAATAATGTGTTGTGATGGTTCACACTGGTTTTGATGCTGTGTTTTATGGTGGGTGCTGAAGCACCACTTATTGAAGCAGCCCAGTTCTGATATCCACCCAAAATTTGTATCTTTGTAAGACTATTTCAAAACTTGCAATACACAAGGTAAAAACTACCCCATCCTTTGAATGGTTTCACTTTTGTGTATGGGAGAAGGGCACCTCCCCATGCTGCCCTCAGAGCTGCTATTGTCACTGGTAGTTAATATGCAACCATAATGTCCACAGAAAGTCTAGGCTTCCACAATTATTTCTGTACCTTGACAATGTCTTTTCCAAGAGTGGCAAGGGAGGGGCAGGAAAGGAGAGATTTCCTTTGTATTGCCTCAGAAGAGCTAAGCAAACTAACTGTGAGCCACAGAATATTGATCTGACCTTCACTTAAGTCAAACTCTGCATAAAATCTGCTGTAAATATATGGAACAATTGCTGCATAATTCTCTCCTGCTCCTTCCTACTGAACTGTAAAACAGAAGTACATTGAACATCTCAGATGATTTAAGGAGTTTGCTTACAAAGATGTTTTGTTCCTGCTGTCTCGTTGTGCAGGTTCAGGACCTCACTGTGCTCTGCGTGCAGGCTCAGCATGAGCAGAGTGCTCTCACTGTGATGTCCATAATTCTTGTTCATACTGTTCTTTCCTCACCTGTACTTGCAGTCTCAGGTGTTGGGTGTTGCTGTTTGTTAAGGGGATGAGTTTGTGGCTCTTCCCCGTTTTGTCCCAGTTTATTTTGAATTAACTTAGGATCCAGTAGGATGTTTGTGTAGTTCCAATATAGCTGAATCCTTGGGGAATTATCACTCGTGACTTTTGTTGTCACTGTGTTACTCACCTGTCTTTGATTAAATCTAGTTCTTCACAGCTAGGCTTTATAAACCAAAATATATTTACATCTTACTGATCATCTTCTTTTTCTCTATCACTGGCAATTACATCAGGTGATATTTGTGCTTGTATGAGATTTTGTGTAACCCTCTACTTAGTTCTCTCCACAATGGAGACTGGCCACTTTATGCTTTCATCTTCCATCCTCTAGCTAGTTTATATTCCAGAAGAGCTATTTCCCTGTGAAAAGTCAATTATGTCAGTGGGGAAAATAAGTCAGAACTTGGGCAACAAAGGAAAGATGCAAACTGCATTTTGTTTCTAGAGGTGTGGCAGGATGGGACGACTCAAATAGGTTTATTCCTTACCTAAACACCAGCACACTGGGGCAGTGTAGGGAGCCGGAATTCATTAGTACTGCTGCTTCCTGAATGGTTTGTTATCAAAGAATAAATAGGTTAATATTTAACTTTGGGGATGAGGCACTACTTTTCAAAAAGAGCTGAAACTGATCAGGAACTGAATACAACAGTGTGTAGAAAAATGTGCACTAGCATTATTTTGCGTCTTTCGAGAATGGCATGTTTTCTGTTTCGTTACTAGTGATTTGTTTGAGCTGCCAAGGACAGCAGATATTTAGTGGTGGTCAGTGGTGGCTAAGGCAGCTTCTGGGAAAAAAAGCCCAACTGATAACCAAAGAAGCTGTGGGTTTTGATAGCCCACCAAAGGGGAGAGGAGCCAGGGACACTGCTTCCGTGATGTTTCAACTTGATTCCATTTTAATGGTTAGCCATGGTCGCTTAAAGCCTCCACTAGGAAGGTGGAGTTGGCTTCATGCCTGTGGCAGGTGCAGTCAGTTAAGCTGCACTGTGGTAGCTGGGATGTGTGGGTGCTGTGGTGGTAGTGCAGATGGAGCCCATTGTCTGGAGGGGCACTACTCTTTGAGTGTTGTCCTCTCCTGCCTTTTGCCATGAGACGGCATGTTCTGAAGTAATGGATTTCCATTCCTTTGTCTGGGAGGCAAGGCCTGTGGTTGGATACCCATTTTGGTCACCTGGCTAGAAGGCTGGTGGATTGCCCTTGGCACTGCAGTTAAAACCAGCTTCTTAGTGGGGCTTTCTTTGTGTTCATCGGGTCTGGCACAGTTTTTGAAACCAAGTGTAAAACACTTTGTCTAAGTGGGAATTAAGCTCCTGTGTCGATTCTGCCACATCACCCTTCAGAAGATAAAGACCTGAATTACAGTTTATCTCAAGGAAGAAGAAACTTTTCTAGGGCCATTGTTTCAGGGCTCCTGGCCCAGTGGTTGGAAAGCCAGGTCTCAGCCTTCAAGACTTTGTGAAGAGCACATGTTTCTTTCGGTGGTTGAAGTGCATGGAGGGCTACTGAGTTCTCTGTTAAATTCAAGAAAGTGGGATAGAGATGAAGAGCAGCATACAGGCCCTTTAAGAACAAATTGGCAAAAGAAGAGCTCAGTATTTAAATTTACTGCAGACGAAGAGGGAAAAAATTCCCTGCAGCATCTGGTTTATATTACTGCTCTCTGCCTCAGTAGAGGGTGTGTTTACAGTGAAGCTCTCCGGTGCATAACGAGGGGGGTGCTCAAGCTGTTTGTTTCTGGGGAACTCTGATCTGAGGGTATGCCTTGCAGCCATCTCCATGTCCTCCCTTTGGCCTCCTTAACTAATCCCATCTCAGCTATGGAGCAGAGCGGACGGGTGCCCTGTTGGGGCCGAGGTGTCTGAGCACAGCACTCCAGCTTCTAGGGTTCTCTAATACTGCTTCTTATCATGGCTTCTTCCCATTTTGCTCAGCCTGGAAATGGAAGCAAATATAAAAGCCCTTATAACGAATTTATGCAGACATATTACCAGTGGTTACATACAAAGACTAGAACTGCTGATGTGTCTGTGTAACAGCTGTTTTAATGCTTTGAACAGAGCTGGTCACTTTGGATTTTTCTAAATGCAAGTCTGAAGCTCAGTGTGGGAGGTGGAAAGAGCAGAAGGATGGCTGGGTTTTAATTGTGGTGGAATTTCTATTTTGTGTGTTTGTGTTTTGTTTGTTAAAGTGTGGTTTGTGGTCTTCTGAGCAGTTTCAGCAGAGCCCAGCGCCAAAAGGAAACCTGAACTAGCAGCAGTAGTGGAGTGATCTGCTCATCTGAACGTAGCACAGCTTTGCACAGGAAGTGCTTTACAGAGACCTGTGGTAACCTGTGCAAGTGCTCACCTCCACCAGTAGCTTGTGCATCCTGTAGTGTATCTCCTTAAGGACTGACTGCACCTGTGGCCATGAATGCTGTAAATGTGCAGCTGGATTCACAGTGAGCTCCTGTGCTCTGTTTGACAGACAGAGAGGTTAAAAATAAATTTTATTTACATATCACCTGATAATATATCTCATATTGCAGAATTTCATCATGTTCGAGGCTAAAATACAAAATTTTTTAGGTGGAAAAAATAATTCCTTGCCACAGAGCTAGTGATCATTTCAGTGTCTGTTATTTGGAACTTTTGGGAATAGATGCCATATGCTTCCAGGCAGAAGGAAGAGAAATGGAAAATTCTATATTTATGTTCATGTATAATAAAGATTTTTCATATGGTCATTCTCCAGCTGCTGCTGGACCAAAGCCTGTTGCCACCACTGCCAGACTGAGATTAACACTTGTAACACAAAACTCTTCACTCAGCTGCTTTTGCAATTCCTCTCATGCAAGAAAACACAAAACTAGAGCCCATCTCCCTTTTTCCTCCTCCTGTTCCAGAGCGAGTCAGAGGCAGTTATCATCTTGCAATTTTCATCACCTCTTCTCTTTAAACGGTAGCAAAGGCAAATAATAATTACTCTTTGCCCGACCCTGATTCGTCATCCATCTCCCTATAGGTGAATTGAAATTTCAGCCCTACCCTTGCCTCTCTGCCCTCCTCTCTCAGCAAACCACTGCCTTGTGAGCTGCCATGTTCACTTCCCAGTGACTGTTCTCTTGGAGACAGCCTGCTGTCACTACATTCAGGAACTGCATGATTGATGGCAAAACTGGCAGCACTGTGTGTGCCCTGTTCCTTGATGAGGCTTCGGGGAACGCTGGTATTTAGGGGGTCGATCAGCAATTCTCAGTTGTATCTGTGAGGTGGTTTCCAAGGGGAATTGCATCTCCCATGATGTGCACCCCTTAGACCTCTGTAAAGTACCATCCTGCTGGGTAGCGTATTGTTGGCAGTGCCTTTAAACAAGTTCCTGCAGAGCAGAAGAAAGTGGGAACATGAAGCATCTGAACTACAGTTCCCAAAAGACATCACAATTCCACTGCTAGAGCAAAATTCTGCAACTTGTAACAAAAGATTTTTATTATATGCACCCTTGCTGTAAACAGACTCTTTTCTGTAGAGCAGAAAAAAGCCGAAACTGTCAGCTACCCTGAAATTTGCTTTTCTAAAAATTCAGAATTTACAGCCATCAACTGGGAACACTCACAGTTTAAGCAGAAAGTATATAGGAGTGTGATTAGGGTTGAAATGGAGCTGCAGTAAGGAAGGGAAAATACTGACAAATAATGTAAAGTTGCCTGTAAAAATTTACTTATACCTTTGGTTCTGCTGGGATTTTACTCTTCTTCTATCTTTGCTCTTTTCTAAGATATTTGCATTAATGCACAGTAGCTTGGGACATTTCTCATGGCAAATAAGAATTATTCCAATCCTCTTTTTTCCAGCCTAAAGCTGGTTAGAAAGAAGGCTCTCTAGCGCTTTTTATCAGAAATTGCTAAGACACCATGAACTCAGAGGTATATTCATTCTTCTTGATGAAAATACATTATTTTTCTTCTCTCTTTCAGTCCTCTGCCCATCTGAAGGCTCCTCTTAGTGAGGGAAAACATTGGAGTTTTTTGTCCCATTCCTTAACTGAGCTTTGGCAACAGTGCTAACGTTTTCGTACCCAGAATGATGCCTCCTCTGGTCTAATGAAGAATGCACCTTTTATACCAATGGCCTTTCCTATAAATGGAAAGGCTTTGGATATGTGTTGAGCACAGTGAGAAAAAAGCCCCAGCGTAGTGCTGGCACTCACCATCCAGTTTACATCATATGTCCTCTCTTGTGGTGAGCTCTTTGACCTCATCTCCTAGAAATGAGAAAATGCAAGAATTTGAATGTGTCTGTGGCGATGGCTTAAATCACAGTCTATCCTCAGCCACTGGAGTTGCTGCAGCAGATCCAGCTCCTGCATTCAGATATTTCAGATACATGTGCTTTCCTGACTGCCCTGTGTGCCAGTTTCCCAAGCCAGACACAGCAGAGTGGTGTTACTAATATAGTTTACGTTTGGGCTTGTCACATCTTTTCAGAGGGTGACTGTGGAGCAGAGCATGACTTTAACAGAAGGCAGTCCTGGGCTGGTCCCCAAGTCCTCACCAGTCAATGGCAATGTCTGTTTGCCCAGGGCATCGATGCTGGGACTTTTATCCCCTATGTCCCTTTGTGCTCTGTCTCTCAGAGAACATAGTTTGAAGCCTCCAGCATTTTGACATGGAAAAATAAAAAGAGTAAACATTTCCTGATGGGCTGAACTGGCTGGTTAGCAGTGTTTTCCTCCCAGTTCCTTCTGCAGTGTGTTTCCTGCTATGTTCCCTTAGGCTTTCCTGTCATCAGGATGGTGAAAATCTTGCTGCTAGGTTTGAAAAGAGATCAGTTTTTTCCCAGTAGTATCTGGTAAAGTGTTCTGCGTGACTGCTTTTAAATAACGCAGCAGCTCCTTACGGCTCCTTTGGACTTGGTTAGAGTCATCAGACTTTTTCTGTCATTCTGCCACTCTCCCCCACAGTGCAGGGCCTGAACCCAACTCCCAGCAGTCAGTGGAAACATTCTCCTTGGTAGCCTTTGGGTTAAGTCCAGAAAGTTTGCTGACTGCCTTTCCCAGGCTTTACCTAGGACAGCTATTCTAACAAGCTCAACACCCTCTCAAAGTATTGTAGATCTCTGGTGTATGTGTCTTTAAGTCTCGCTTCCTTTTTTCCTTTTTGTGAAAGTTTTGGAAAATTAGACTATAAGCCCATAGCACAACCTTTTAAAATAATAAACAGTACTAATAGATATTAGCTCAGAGCCGCTGTGCTATTAAGAACTGGAACTGCCTTTGCTAATGGTTCAGGTTGAATAAAAGATCAAAGAAAGAAGAAAACAAAAATACCCAACAAACTGGAATGTTTCTCCTTTGCTTTGGTATCAGTCCCACATCTGACTTCTTTTAGATAGTGTTTCTTGCTTTGATAAACTACAAAAACAGTCTCAAGACAATATAATTAAGATAAAAATAGATAAAATTATGAGGTTTTGCTCATGAGATCAAGAAAGTCTTTAAAGATTGCATTCCCTTAAAGTTAAGTATATTGTCCTTAGATTCCCCACCCGAATTTTTGGTGGCTGTGGGCAGGACCAAGGAGCATGAGTTTGGAGCAAAGACAGCAGATTGAAGGACACACGGGAGAGTGCTGTGCTGTCCTCAGCCAGATGTTATGTTGGGTGAGCCAGCGTTGCCTCCATCTCCCTTAATGCAATTGCTGGTCTTTTGGGATGTCTGAAACATTGAGCCACAGCAGTCTGGAACAAAACTTCTGCTGTAATAATGCCCTATCATAATTTTTAATCTTCAACTGTCCTTTTTTTTCTTACTTTATTTTAAGATCTGCATCCTGGTCTGAACACAACATGCTGGGAAGATGTGAACTCCCCTTCTTTGCTCTATTGCACTACTGAGCCTCGGTTCCCATGTTTGCTGAGTCCTAATCTCTGCAGGGGCCTGTGCCCTAGATGCCTGTTACAGCTCCCACGTTAGATAGCCATTGCTAAGCTGTGCTGTACTACCACCAGTGTTTCTGGTACCTTGGCTTAGATTCTCAGCACTGTTTTCTGCTGTGCTGTCCAGGTGTACCCACAGCCTTGGCACAGGTCACTCAAAGCACACCTCAGTACCAGTCAGGAGTATATTTACTGCATGAAGATAGGAGATCCCATCACTTGCAGTGCATGTGGTGGTAAGTCAGTGCTAGAAGCTTGCAGTGGCATGCAGATGCCTTGAGGCCCATGAAGATGCTTACTAATTAGACCCCTCCTTGGGCTGTGATGTACACTGAGAAATAACTTGCTATTCAGTGCCATTGTAGAGAGTTTAAATCCTGTTGAATTCTTCTCTTACATGACATATTCATGCCTAAGCACAGAATATGTCTTAAGATTCCAGAAAAGACCATAATCTCACCACCCACAGCAGCTTTCGCACTTCTGGTATCCAATTAAAAGTAAGTGACAATGCAATTCAGTTTTAAATATGGCCATTACCTTAATAAATACTTCTCCCCACAGCCCCAGGATGCAGAGACACTGATCTATATAAATTTTTGTTGGTTTTAGTGGTTTCATTTAAACTATAAGCTGGTTATTTAAACTGTAAGTGAAAAAACTGTTGAACCTACAACTGTGCAAATATGTGAGGCCACCTAAGAGTTAAAGCCTGGGCGGCAAAATGCCTGTGGTCAACTCCCAGTAATTCACTGAGGATCTGATCATCCTGACACTGCTTGTCTGTGCACTGCTGAAGGGCTGCAGGTTCAATTAGACACAGAGTGGACACACTGACAAGCTTGTGCCACACTAAAGACTTACCTTCTCTTCATGCATGAGAAGGTGTAGATCTCAGTCCCATCCCAATTGTCTGTGCTGGCTTTACAGAAGTAACAGCAGTAAAAGGTGACAACTCCTGCTGCTCTGTTTGTGTGAATGAAAGGAGCGCATCTGCTTTGGGGTAGATGGAGCAGCAGTTCCACCTTCTCAGTCTCTCTGTTGTTCTGTGTTGCAGGGGTGGAGGTTGGAGAAAAAAGGGGTGCTCAGGTAGTCCCTTTTCAGGGTTCCTAAGGCTCAGTTCTGTACTTTGCATTTTAGAAGGCATTTACTGCTCACATCAGTGCCTTTATGTAAACATTCAGTATCTTGCCTTCCCGCAGATCAGTTAAATCCTTTTTATCCAACAGCAGATGTGACATTCCCTACTCTGACCTGACATTTTATTTATTCCAGAATGGCTGGTGGTTCTCCCATACAGCTCTCACACAGACTCTCAATTATCTTATGTTTGAGTAATGGCAATTCTTTTTCTTCCAACCTCCATGAAGCAATCCGATCACACTCACCCAAACAGCTGCAGCAATAATTTTTGTCATCCATCACTTTTAAACATGCCCTTCAGTTCACGTCTCTTCAGTAGCATCCCTTTCTTCACCTTGTTAAATATGAGGTACCTATCTTTGTTTTAAGGCCCTATTTCACCTGTCCCATTCTTATCTCTGCTGTGAGGTGTCAGCCCACACTTGTATCAGCCCCTGATGCCAACTGTCTGCTCGTTGCGTTTTCAGTTGCTTTCTTGCTCTTGTTTGTGCTGCCTCGCTTAGGTGTGATCTGCTATAGACTGACACAGTTATGTTGTTTCCCCTACATTAGGCTGGCAGCACTAACTGCGTGGACCAATCATAGATCAGAATGCACTTTGGCAGCAGGATGTAGCTATTGAGAGCAAGGTGATGGCTCCAAACATCGGAGAGTGGGGGGGATTCAGTTCTGTGCTCTTGCGCAGGAGGCTGCAGTTCAGACGTGTTTGTTCCTTTTTCAGATAGGATCGTTCTTTTTGTGGATCAGGTCTCTCTAGTTTACTATGATCTTGATATAGAAAATGACAAGAGGTAGGGTGTGGGTGTGCTGAGACCACTGTCAAGCACCCTTACTGGCACTGCCTACTTACTTCCCCCCTCATCTTGCGTCTCACGTTGAAGTGCTTTGGAGCACAGAGCAGCTTTTCACCCTGTGTATGGTAGTTTCTAGCACAGTAAGCTCCCTATGCATCTTCAGGGCCTTTACTTCTTTGGTAGCACATGTGAACCACAGTCATCTTGTCCCAGGAGCTATTTTCTTAATTTTGGAAAATCCCATTTCAGGTGAAGGACCTTAACAATTGCAGACCTTGTTCACAAGGCGACTCTTCCGGAGCTGGGAATGACCCCACTCTGGAGCTGGGAATTACGCATTTCACAGTTGCAAATGCGTGTGAGAGCTCTGAATGTTGACAGCACATTGTGTCAGGGACAGTGATGATGGCCAAGGGGACAGATGGATCCAAAAATCTTACTTTTTGTCTGTATGTTTTATCCAAGAGTTGGTGTTACTGGTGATGGGAAAGAAGCCCAAATATGTAGTACATTTATGCCATGTAGCCTATCCTTTCTGATTCCTTGCTCTTTGACAGGGAGCTCTAAGGCTTCATGCCACATACTGTTTTGGAGGCCCTTTCTTGCTAGAAATGCAGCTATCATTTCTTTTATCCAAAACATTTGCATCATCCCTTAGAAAACCAGATTATTTCAAGTATTTTCTACATTCCAGATCTGCAGAGACCCTAAACTTTTGCCAGTGCTTTGTGCTAATTTTGCAGCATCCATACAGAACAGTGGGCAATACATTTCAGTTGTTTCAATTATTCAACCTGTTTACATAGCTCTGTATTTAGAAAACCTGGATAAATGAAGCTATAACTTCCTCTTCCTCTCTTACCCATCATCAGCAAAGTAAACAGCCAAAGAAGAGCCACAGAAAAAAACACCACCTGTGAATCCTCCCAGGAAGCTCTGGGCAGCCCCATATGTCTCTGAACCAACACTGCAGAAGGGCTTTCAGCCAGATCGGCTCCTGCACTGCTGGCTCTGTGGACTCAGTATAAACTGAGAGGCCCCACACATACTCCTGCACGGCGGAAGCAAGACAAATCTTCACGGGAGCAGTTGTGTTTGTGTCTGCCTGTGAATCCACCAGAGGGAAGATGCTTCCCTGACCTGCTTTGAGTTGAAAGAAGTCTTGTGCCTTTGGCCCGTGCTCTCAGATAGGACAGAGCTGGAGCAGAGCTGCGTGTCCTGCTTTGTGTTGCAGTGCCAGGCATTCTCTGTCTTCCCCCCCAGCCTGTTCTGGGACCGGGTGGGTGACACCTCACCTTCGTGATGAAATCAGTGCTGGGTCTGGATAAACCTGGATGGTGAGATAAAAAGTGCAGGCCTGCCATCAGGAACATAAGGCTGCTTGTGCAGGTTTTCATCCTGGTGTCTTGGCCCAGTCCTGTGCTGAGCAGTTGGAGTTCAGCTCCCATGAATCGAACAGTCTGGCTTTCAGTGGTTTGCTGCCACTTTTCAGTCCATAAATAGTTGCATCCTAGTGCGGTAAAATGATTTCTTCCATTATATCTTGAAATGCTATAAAGCATTTGGGAAATTCAGCATATAAAATGCAGAGACAAGCTCTGTTTAATTTTTGTTACGAGAGCGCTTGAAGCAAGTTGACATTTATGAGCTGATTTCATAGGAGAGAGAAGTGTATAATGAAGAGTCTTGCTAGTCTGAACTTCATGATAAACTCTAAAAGACCTTACTTCTAGCCAGTTGATATCCTTGTATAGTTTTGGGGTTTTTTTCATGGTTTTTGCATGTTTGAAGGCTTCTTCTGTTTTCTTAGCTATTAGTGCTCTCTGGTAATTCAGGGATAAAGAGACCTTATGTATTACTGATCTGAAATGCCAGCTAATTCATTGATTTAATGGTCAGTAGCTTTCAAACACCAGAAGCAGATTCTTCTTGAAATGGTGTGGTTCTGTAGCAGAAGTGGAGTTAAAGGCTCCACAGGCACAAATGTACAGGAGAACAAATATTTACCCTGTGTTGGACAGGAAGTGTGCTGGATTGAGATTTCTGCCCTCGCCACTTCAGCCTGTTGTTAGCTAAATAAAGGGTGTGTTCTGGCTCCAAAGCAGTTAATACCACACCAGTGGGAAACCAATGTGGAACAGACTTTGAGTTTTTCTTTTTTGGTCCTGTGTTCCAGGATATGAGAATTAAAAACTGTGCAAGACACTGAGAACTGTGTTCTAGTGAGCAAAAATGAAAACTCCTGCACTGAATTTACTTGGCGCTTCTTGCAAGTGATGTGCTGCTGATTCATTGCCAGTGTCCAAAAGGATGAATTGGCTGTCAGAAGAGTTTATTTTGTCCATGCAGCAGTTTCTAGCTTCTCTGGACAAAGAGAGACTTCAGTGAAGAACTTCGCACTACCGGTGGGATCCAAGCTGGCTTATGCTGTTACACTTAGGGATGGAGCTCTTATTGCTGTAGTGTTGTTCTCATCTTGAGCTGCAGAGATGAGTTTTGGGAAGTGGCTAAAAAGTAGTGACTGAGTTCTGTGTTTCCAGATTGCAGGGGCTGTGCCCTGGGGTTGGTGAATGCAAGTAGACTTAAAATTTGCCTTTTCACCTTCAGTAAGTCCTTACGCAGCCACTGGATGGTTCTTTGAGCGGATGCTGGAACTGCACAGTACAGTGTAATGATACCTCCTGTTTTCAGGGCACAGCACTTGAGAAGTAGTGTGGGCTATATTTTGTCTTCCAGCTTGGAACTCAGCAGCTGCAATTAAGCCAGAACAGGACATTAGCACTGATCCTAGTAACACTAAACTCCTTCTGTGGAGGTGGTGAAATTGTGCTGCAAGTGTCTGTAATGATTCCTTCTGAATATCTATTTAATTCCTTCAGCCTTTCTAAAAGGCCAACTCTATTGGAAGGCAAAGCTCTTCATTGTGCAGCATTCCATTGTGCAGCATTGAGCATCATACCTGTAATTCTTTAGAGGTCAGCTGCTGATAGTGTAACTTGTCGACACAGACCAAGCCCTTTGAACTACCTGTGTCCTGGAGACAGGGCTTGGAACATAAATACCAAAAGGGTTTGTCAAATTCCTTTCTTCTTTTCAAAATTGTAATGTGGCTTCAAATGCAAAGCAACATGCAGCGAAGGTATTTCAGGTTAGAAGATGAGATTAGGAAGTGTGGCAAATACTGACTTTTCTCTTAATTCAGGTTCAAATAAAAGGCACTTCAGGTGGCTCCCTGTACTTGTGATGAGGTTTGTGTAGAGGATCTGCAATACCAAGAGCTCCCCTGAGGGGAGAGGACAACCATTTTTGAGTGTTTTTGGGCATTCTAGCAGACATCCAGGTACACCAAAGAGTAATCCAAGAGGTGTAGTATACAGAAGTAGGGCTGTAGTAGGTCTGCATTTCCTCCATCAGTATTAAAAACCAATAACATGTATGTGTATAAAGCTTCTGTCACTTAGAGCACGTGGGCACAGAAAATATTCAATGGGCCACCTATTTCTTATGAACAGCCTTTTTAATGCCCAGCTTTCTTCACTAGGGTTGTTGGTGTGATGTGTTATGTCCAGCCATGCCCTTTCTTGTGCCAGGGTGTTGACAGGATCTAGGATTACTTTGTAATCACTCCCCAATTAAATGAGCACCTCCTTGTCAGCTTATATCACAGACTTGTGCAGAAAAAGAAGCTGCAACCAAGCCTGTCAATTGAGTCTGTGCTGAGTGTGGGGAGGGTGTTAAGCAGCCACCCACGAGACCCCAGCATTTCTTCCAAGTGCTTTAAGATGTGAAAGGAGGATTCAGAGCAGTAGCATTAGGAAAGGGAAAATCACATGAGACCCTGAGAGGTAATGCTGGTAATGAGTTAGTGGTGAATGAAGGGAAACTGGGATTGGATTGTTGAGCTTTATTTTTCATGGCCTCCCCAGCCAAATCCCTCCAATTAGTAAGTTGGTGATGGCCTGGTCTGTCTGTTCAAGGAGCAAGAGAGAGATATTTGTGGGGTGGTGTGCTAGCATCCTCCTTAATTGTTACAGTGCGTTCAGCTTCCAGACTACCAAGGTGGAAAGGATCCCATTATGGGGCAGCTGGACTGCTTTATTAGTATCCTATTGCTTCAAAAAATCTCTCTATGCAGCAGTTTTCTGCCTGCTATAATAGACTATTAGGTGTTATTAGATGATTGCATCAGTCCTTGTTTCAGATAATTTCATTTAAATAAAATTCCTTGCAGCATGGACTGGGCTGTAGAAGTTGTTGCAAGAATTAGCTGATCAGTCCCAGCAGCCCTGTGAGGAGGGTGTGGCGTTGCAGGAAGCAGGAGCCACGGAGGGTTTGCGTTCAGGCCGGGCAGAGAATGCAGCCTGGCTGTGCACTCAGAAGCCCCGGTGCACTGCTAACTACGTGTCTAGCAGAAGTGCAGCACTTGCAGCTGGGTAAATTAATTTTGTTTTTCAGCTATGTTTGAAGTATTGTTTGAACATCCTGCTTTCTTTTCTGGTGACTGGAAAGGGAGTCCTGCTCTCATTTCCCCTACAACACTAGAAGAAAGCCTGGGCTCGCACCCATAACTTTCAGTCCCCTCAAGACCGCCCTTCGCAGCGCACATGTGGAGACAGCATAAAACTGTGCTACTAGACTGAGATTTTTGTGCTAGCAGCTCCATCCCCTCCTTAACAGGAGCCAAACCTTTGTGGACACATCTCAACAGCAGAGCTGTGTTGAAGTACTTGATTAAAATTCATCCCCCAGCATAAACACAAGGAACGAGGGTGCCTTGGTGGCTGTGAACACTGCCGCTCTTTGAGCACGGTGCTGGTGGTCTGGAGAGGCAGTGCTCCAGTGAATTCTTTTGCTTAAGCCAGATCTTTCTCCTGTCAGAAAAGAGGCAAGCAGCACTGCTGTGGCTCAGTTACAGCTTCTCCAGGGCTGTTACACAAATATGGCAGTCTCTTGGCTGTGTCAGAAAGTTTACATTCACCCATGGAAAGCAGGGCTGTGTGGAAGAGTGATTTAGCAAGGAGAGAAGTAAAGAGCATCTGGAAAGGTCAGATAAAGCTGGAATGTCACTGTCACAGCCACAAAGAGATGAAACTGACCATTTGGTTTTTTTTACTATCTGTCATTTATGTGGCTGTGGTAGCTTTGACATTTACACTGCTAAAATTGCTCAGCAGCTGAAGTGCCTTATGACTGCTTTCTTTCAGCAAAGAGCTGTCTAGATTTGCTCTGAGTGGTAGTGGTATCATGGTGCTGCTGCTTTCGAGGCAGAAACATTCTTTAAACTTTAGAATGTTGACTTACTGTCCTGCTTCCCTAGGTTTCAGGAATTCTGCCTGAGCCACTTTGGTACCAGAAAGGTACTCAGGTTGGAAATAACAGTGTGGAGGGGAAAGGTTATTGGCTTTCAGGAGCAAAAGCAAATGTTGGGGAAGTGCAAAGGGTACCAGAGAGTGCATGTGTATATGCACAAGTGGTATGGGTAGGTTTTAGTAGACAGGGCTGAGAGATACCTAGACGGACCTAGCTGAAGATGGTATCTCGTTAGAGTTTTGGTTTACCTGGCTGTTGTTTTAATGAGCTTGTGACCAGGAAAGGGTTAATACAGTCAAGAAGCAAGGACTTCTCATGTTGTGTCAAGAAAAAGGGTGTGCATGGCTGTTAAAATTGGTATGCAGGTAGAGGTTACCCCAACAGTAAATACGCTGAGGCAGCAGAACAGTTAATCATATTTGCTTGCTTTTAATAACATTTGTTACTATTTTTATTATCTGACAGGTCATATTGTGGTAGAATACCAACGTGCAGGGCCCAGCAGCCAAATAGCAAGAGTTGATCTTGATGTCAGAGATCTTGCTGATTAGGCTGGGGTGTAAAAACAGAAGAAAACAAAACGAAAAGATACAAAACATAGCTAGATAGGAGCAGGGAGTGCAGAGAGCAGTGATGAGAAACGCATCCATGTACATGCAAATGCACATGTGCTCCTTCATCAGACATCCTCCATAGTGAACAGTGAACAAGAGGCAGGCCTGCAGGGGTGTCCTGGCAATCTGTTGTGTCCAAAAATGAAATTACGAGTACAATATATGGAAAGATCCGAGGGCCAAGAAACACAGCTCTGTTTGCACCTCTTGTGCAGTTGCCACAGAAAATTTATGGTGTGAGGTTTCTGTGCTATTATTTAACAGTAAGTAGTTTTCCAGCTCTGAAACTTCCATAAACCTCAAGATTAGCAGACCATTTGTTTTCTTGTCTTTGGGACAGGGAGTTAGAAGTGAGCAGGAGAATAATCTCCAGGCTTCTGTGTCTGCAGACAGCAAGGAAGAACATCTGCTGCTTCCAAGCAGCTTCCCACCTGACAGTTTATTTTTGCCCTCTGAACTGGGGTGCAAGTCACCTCACCCCAACAAATGCAGGTGTGGTGTTTTTTGGTGGTTTTTTTTCCTTGCCTGGCTGCTCCCAGGGCCAGACCTGCACCAGAAAGGGGGCTGGCTGCTCTTGACAGCCCTTTCCACTTTCGAAAACTTGTTTGCTGGTGACAGGCAGCACAGTGGGGCTTAGCAGCCCCCCCAGCCACTTGCCACTGGTAGCTGTGACTCAAGGCGTGGGGAGGAGCGGCTGTGTTGCCCAGAAGGTGGATGGGGTGAGTGGGAGGTTTCAGTAGGTTTCCTAGAATAACAAAAAGGATCCTGTGCAGATGCATGAAGCCAAGTCAGTAAAAATGGCTCTAAACAAGACTGCCAGGATTGCAAGACTCAGTGGACAGCAAAAATTTCAGCTCTCCCTTCTCTTGCTTCCCTCTACTTTTCTGGCACATTTCTCCAGGCTTCTCCTGTCTGTCAGATCTCTTTCCAGTTTACTACTTTGAAGTAAGAAGATATTTTACCCCTCTGCAGTATATTCAGTAAATGCAACATAAAGCTGTTTTCTGATGATTATGTTTTGATAGATGTTGCTCTGGGTTGATCTGTGGTGAATATAGTTTGTGCGTCCCACTGCAGTCATTAAAAGCATTCATAATCCTGCTTTCTTGTAAAATGGCCTAATGCATCCACACTAGGATACTGGTTGTTGCTGTTCACTTATGCTGTTGTGCTGCTTATAGTATTATGCTTGTTGGAGTTCATGTAGGACCTGAAGGATGCCTTGAGAAAATGTCTGCTCATCTGGGAATTCTCTCATGGAAACTGTGTGTGCTCTATCTATTCACCCTTCATGGTCTATATTCTTGAGGAGCTGAGGTGTCCATTCTGCTACTCATGGCTAATGGCAGTGTTTTGCAGAATTGTGTAACTTCAGCCTGTCTGAGGCCATGGAGAGATGGTTCCATCTGAGAAGTTGGTGCTGGTTCTGGGACTTTGTTTCCTCCCAAGCCCTAGGTGACTCTTGCAGCAATAAAAATAGTCTCAGTGGTCTAGTTATCCTGTGTGGCTGTATAATAAGGCAAAGTTCAGAAGATTTATGGTTTGCATTTAACTTTGTCTGTGTTTCCTGGAAGTGTAGAACTGGTGACCCTCTTCTACCCTCATACCATGCAGAGGGATGCCCTGTTGAGCTCTATTGGGATTATCAGTGATTTAAAGCAGAGATGTCTGATCTGCTTTGGGCTGATGGAAAACAAGACTGAAAAGACTTCAGAGAAGTCAGACAAGAAATAAAAAGTGCAGCCTTGTGGCCTATGAGTTAGATCTCAGGGTTCCTCCTCAAATCAACATGAATTTGTAATGTCACCCAGGGCCAGACACTAGCTCAAGGTATCTTGCTTTGTCTGCTTTCCAGATATGAGAAGGAGGTTCATGGGCATCTGCAACCTTTCTGACATAACTTGCTCTCATACTTTGATATGTGATGATGATGTAGCATTTGGAAGTATCTCTGCTCTCATTTGCCCTTCTGGAAGAGTGAAGTAGCCTGGCTGCAAAAGGGAGCCAAATAAATTAACCTCTTCTTGTAATACAGCTCAGGCAGTAGAATGAAGAAAATAGTGCTAAAAGGATGTACTTCAGGATACAGGGCCCTTTTCCAAATAAAACCACTCTTACTTGAAAAAAACGCACCACCTCTTTTATTTCTCAGGGGATTAACAATAAAAAGCAATAAAAGGTGCTTAATTACTTACTCTTCTTTTTTCCAAGCTTCCAAATCTGGAAGGAAACCAGGCCATTTTGAAAAAAGAGATCCCAGACTTTCACAATGCATGCATCCGTCCAAAGGGCCATTGCCATAAAAGTATTTACAGCTGCGCTGTTATCCTGCTCCATTCCACAGTCCCAGTGGAGAACAAGGCCAGAGCGCAGCGGTGGAAAGCTCGGCAGCTGTTGAGCAATGCTTTTTCCAAGGAAAGATTCTGCCGCACTATTTGTGGTCTGGTGAACTCAAATGAGAGCAGGTTAGTAGTGAAAGCCCAGCTTTGAGACAACTAAGAACGATCCTGTTGCCATTTGGGGTAATCTTTATTTTGAAATCCCATGCATGGTGTAAGTAGTAGTGAAGCATTTTTGATTTTTTGGCATGCTGTGCTTCAGTATTAGATGAGTCCTTCCTTCTGTGGTTCCCCGGCAGCCTAAAATGGCATGGCTGCTGTGGTCCACTCCACCCTCCTGCTTGGCCCTTGTATGCCAAATTTTCTTTTGTAGAGGCTTGTTAGATTCTGCTGAACTGCCTCCATGCACCACTGAGCAGAAGACCAATCTTAAGAAAGTAAACAATTTTCTTTGCTGGGTTAGTGAGTTGAATTGGCTCTAGGACCACGTCTGGGAGAGGGAGGGAAGACTTTCCTTGTGGTAGCACTGAGCTTTTGGATACATTCATTTTTGAGTAACCTCAGCCTCCTATTTAGAGAGTGATTGAGGGGTTATCAGGTTGTACAAAGGAAAGGGTTTACTTGGTCTGCTATTCAAACACTGCAGAATACATTCATTAGCACTTGAACAAACTTGTCCTCCTCATTGCTACCATTTACTCTTCAAACAGTAGTTTTTTGTCAAACATCTTCTGCATCTTCAGATGAGATTCAGCTTTGATATACCTGTTTAAGTCTATGCCTCACAGAGGTGTCTGAGGTGTTTTATATTTGCTTCTTGTGCTTTGACCATCAAGCTTTTCTCTTTCAGACCAGTTCACATGGTACTCTTTTGAGATAGCCCCTTCTGTCACATCTCTTGGAAGAGATGGTCTCTCCCCTGTCAGTGTCCCACATGCCCATTGTTCAGAGCATGGGCTTACAGATTGCAACAACAGAAAATGTGTTGTAATCTGTTGTGGTAAAATTAATTTCTCTCACAAGAGAGCTACTTTTATCTTGACTAGTTGAGGTCAGAAGGTGCTTTCAAAAAAGAGTTTTGGTTAGCCTGCATAGTACTGACTATTGTAGTTGGGGCCTCAAGTTTGGGGCTGTGCCAGACAGTAGTGTCACTAAGTAATGGTTACTTATATCCTTTCTAGGACCTGCACTTCTGCTGAGATGGGTGATATTACCCTTATTCAGAAAGTATTTACTCCTACATGTGGTGGGGGATGAAAGGTGGGACGATTGCAGAGAAGGGAGGTCTACTTAGCAGTTGGTCAGTGAGAATGGAGGCAGCGGGACAGACACTATTGGGATGTGATTTATGTGGCTGAAGAGCTCAGCATGCTGTCCTTCAGTGTCTAAGGGCTGCTGAGGATGGAGTAGACCAGGCACTTGGAGAATTGTTCTTTTTTTTTTTTTCTCAAGCACCTCTCTAGAGACGAAATCATCTGGAATGCTGTTCTCTGTTCTCCTTCATATTAATGTGTCGTCTAGTAACACTGGAAGTCCTTAGAAATCTAATCGCTTAGCATGCTTTAAAATTGGTTTTAAGGTATTGTAAGCCAAACAGAAAATGAGAAGCCGCTACAGAAACACCCTGCAACTTCTTTGGATATTTAGAGGTGCAAGTGCTTGTGCTCCACAAGGACATCAGATGGAGAGGTGATAACCTGATGAGCATTTATCATGGTACTTAGCAGCACTGCTTTGGTTGGGAACTGTTATTTAGTTTGTGGGAAGATTACTGACTGCTTTTTTTTTTCTTTCTTTCTTTCCTATGTTTTAGACATTTACAGCATGGTGTAATTCTCACCTCCGCAAGGCTGGGACACAGATTGAAAACATAGAGGAAGATTTCAGGGATGGTCTTAAACTCATGTTACTTCTGGAAGTCATTTCAGGTGAGAGAGGTTCTGTGTGGTGCTCTCCATGCAGGATATTGACTGCAAGGGCTGTAATGCTGCAGTTTTTGCTGGAATGTAAGAACAGCTGCTTCCTGATTCAGAACAAATTTCTCCCTAACAAATATACGTCTCCAGCAGTGACCATTTTGGAAAGTACTCCAAAGCTCATGGCGTATGAGGCTGCCCGTTGCATTCCTGCTCTGGCTTCTTGGCTTTTGTCTGCCTGTCAGGAATGCACAGCCTCCTGTGAAGATCCAGGCAGAGGCTCTTACTGCTTGGCAGGGCTGATGAAGCAGCTCTGGGAAGTGTGGGAATGCTGCACTAGGAAATCATACCAAAGCCACATGGCAGTGGGAGTATGATAGAAGTTACTGGAAGAAGGGAGTCAAACCAGTAAATCTTCTGTGTCGTTCAGTTTCGGCCATGACTGACGTTTTTCCATTGTAGTTTCGGTCTGAGCTCAGTGCGCAAACCTTCATGGGGAAAAGAAAATCCCAAAGAAATGCAAAATCCCAAAATATTCAGTCTGAAATAAAAGCAGTGTCATGAACAAGTCAGGCCAGATTTGTTTTTACTCTGTGTCACAAATGTCCCACTACTAGACAGATATCTTCCAGGGATTATTTCATTTAAGCAGTAATCTCTTTTGATGTGCTCATGAAATAAATACCTTAATAAAGTGTTATAGGAGGGATTGAAAGAGGGCAAGACTGTATTTATCAAACTGGGGTTGCTCACCCCCAGCTCACAGACTTTGTTTTGATGGCTTTTGAGCCAGTTACAGCAACGCAGTGACTTGCGTTCCTGACCTTGGTGCATTTTCCAATAAAATGGCCATGATGGAAGCACTCAGACTTCCCTTCCCTTCCCTTCCCTTCCCTTCCCTTCCCTTCCCTTCCCTTCC